>CAJNDV010031025.1:4880-16793 GCA_905221635.1 Symbiodinium sp. CCMP2456 | reverse complement strand
TGAAGTGTGTATAAAAATATATTATAGTTCTATATATAATATATTTTTATACACACTTCAGATAAGAGTACATCAATAACTATATGTATGTACACACATACCTGCGTGGGTATGTAAACTTAAAATTATATATATATACACACACATGTTTCCCTATTTTGTAGATAGATAGATAGATAGATAGATAGATAGATAGATAGAAAGATAGACAGATAGATAGATAGATAGATAGATAGATAGAGCGGGAGAGGGAGGGCAAGTTGAGGCGTGTGCATGCGTGCGAGTGCATACACGTGCGTGTGTGCGTGCGCGTGGGTTGCTTTTGCATGTGACTCTCTACGTCCACTTAGGCATTCTGTTGTAACATCTTGATACCGCGACCGTCCTGCCTTGGAAGGGATCGCCTGCAAAGCCGCCCGGTTGGACCCAGAACTGCATGGAGGACCTGGTTCACACGTTGCAGTACACTCGGTGCATGGTACGGCAAAGCCGACGACGTTAGAATGGAAGTGCTGCTAAATACTGTTGCAACCGCAGGGCTGACGAGTGGGAATCCGCAAGGGCAGCAACAGTTGGCACTGTGTCGAAGAGGTCTCCAGCACTGCTTTGGTAGGGTTCTTTCCGTTCAGGTCCGAGGCACGGAACTGGCCCGAAGTGAGCGAATGGAGGCATAGCTGGCCTCAGCGGATATCTTCAAGACCTTGGCATAACGCCATCCTGCGACGGAGCTCTCTTTCACCCTCGCTTACTCCTCCTGCTCCTGCGCCTGCTCCTCCAATTCTAAAGGTCATCGCCACCACCACCACCACCGCCGCCATCATCACCGTATTTCCCATAGATGCAGAAACAACAGAAACAAAAACAAACACAAAGAACTACACTGAGAACACGGACGACAAGAACACAAACAACAACTGTAGCTACCAAGATCACAGGACAATCAGGAACTACGACGACGACAGCACCACAAACACTCAGGCATCGTCGTCATCATCATCGTCAAGATGATGATGATGATCATCATCATCATCAGCACCAGGATCATCAGCATCATCATGTCCATCATCATCGTCATCATCGCCATCATCATCATAAACAACATCATCCGTCATCATCAGCACCACCACCACCACCATCACCATCATCATCATCATCACCCTCATCATCACCATCACCACCACCATCACCATCGACATCCGGAACAACAACATCATCGGCATGTTCTTCGATTTCGTCAATGATCATCACCCAGGACATCATCACGATTCCTGCGGCATGCGAACGAACCACTGCCTGCGATGGCCGCACCCTCCCCAACAGTGAGCATCAACTCTTTCGCAAGTGTGGGTTGCATGGAGCCGACACTCTTTGAGCCAGGTAGACGAAATTCCTCTGTGGATCTTCGCAGCATCGAGCACAACAAAAACAACTCACAGCACCGTTTTAATATAGTCAAATGTCAACCAAGCGACGTGGGCGGGGGCATTGGCACGGCATGGGTAGGTATGAACTGCCCGAACGGTGGGCCGTAGTAGGGAAAGGGCGCTGGCGCTTTGTGAAGAATGGCTCCTTCGACCAGCTGAGGAGGGGTGGCAGACTTGCAACGGATGATGGCACAAGGAACAGCAAGGAAGCCGTCTTTGAGTCAAAACCGTGACAACCGTTAAACGACCGACAGCAATGACTGTGCAGCCCAGTCAATATGCTCCACGGGCAGTCGTCGGTCGTGTTTCTCAAGACCATGATCGCAGCATTTGAATAGACACTCCGAGCCACCTGAACGTTTCTCACCCCAACCAAATGTGCTCCTGGGCCCATCATCGGTGGGGCCTTGACCGGCGCCGGAAAGGGTCGCGTTCCAGGGCCTCCCCTTAGTTGCATCTTGAGACGAACGGGCTAAAAGGATTCAGGAGGCGAGTGGGCGATATTAAGCTTCGGGGCTTAGGCTTTTCACGTGGACACGTGCACCCTTGTGGTACTTGTTTCAAACGAAAACCGATGAAGGAGGGACTTGACATGATTTCCAGAAACACGACACACAAAATGCTGCTGACCCCGGTGGAAAAAGCAATCTCGCTGGCTGATTTCGATGAGACCTTTGAAGCCCGCCAAGCTGTACAGTAGAAACACACCGTTGGCACATCAGACTGAACCGATCCGCACACATTATCAACAGTTCCCGAGCCGAGGCACAGGTATGTCACTGGCCCAGAGGTAGCAGCTCCCATTTCGGGACCTCGATCCAGGAACTTCGTAGGTGAAGCATGAAAGCAAACTTTTCAGGCTCTCAACAACAATGCAGCCGTTGCCTCCACGGGCGTGCTGGGTCGTTGGTGTCTGTTGATGGCTGGGCGGTGCAGTTGGGGTCCGACGCAGAGGGTTAAACGGGGCAGGAGGGGTCTCCTCATCAGGAGGTGGTTGGGGTGGTTGGGGAGGCTGCGGCTGTGGCTGCGCTCCATAGGACTGTGGCGGGCCCTGTGGCATCGGAGGCATCTGAGGTGCCGGAACCACCTGCCGGTTTCAGTCAAGGAGGCGCGACTTCTGCAAAGCTACAAGCGATCTTGCCACGAACCCCGGCATCTTAGCACCATATGGACGGTCCATGCCAGGCTCAGGCTCCAAAACATCATGACAACATCGCTGGGACTTCCTCAGGCTTTTGGTCCTTCGAGCCTGGGGCATGGGCCCTCCCATTGCCACGGGCACCGGCACGGGCATCCCGGCAGGATGCATTTGTGGACCCGGGAAGAAAGGCGCAATTCCTGCCGTATCGGTTTGGCGAAGTTCTGGATGCTCCGCTAACTGTAACAGATATAGCCCGACCGGATGAACCCTGGTAGCACTTGACCAATGCATGTGGGAACTTTGGCACAGGCGCCCGAGATCCCGTGCCATAGCCCCATGTCTCTACCAGCAGCCACAGACCAGAGTCTTTTGTTTTAACGACCATCAGCCTGACAAAGGGACTCGAAAGTCTGAGTATAAAGGAAACCGCCTTGGAAACTCACACTCCCTTCGGTCCTTGTGGTATCTCCGGGTGTGGCAGCGGAGCCTGAAAGGCTTCGATCTTCTGGCGACAATGAATATGTTGACATATTGGACCGCCTAGAAAACCCGTTTTGCAGTGCTGCTGCACCCTTTCTACCCAATCTACACAGCTGGCCAATGCCACACAGTCGCCACGAGCTGAATCGCATGCGGCGGCGGGGGCGGCGGTGGACCGAACATGGGCGGCGGGCCATTCCTGCATGGTTTGCAGGCTGTTCTTACTCAGGCCGTTCTTACTCAAAGCCACAACAAAACGGCCCGTCGGGCCCATCTTGACTGATTGCGGCCAAGCTGCTGGAAGACTGGGACATTGTACGGAAATCCAGGTCCCGGTCCCGGTGCAGGCGTTGTGCCTTATGAGTGCTCTGCTGAAAGCGAGCCGCAAAAATCGGAGAAGGGGCCGGTTTGGGCATCACACCACCAGTACACACCATGCAGACTCCAACCAAATCCCCGAACCCCCTGAGCACCGATGCTGCTGGAAGCCCCACTGTCGGAACGGCCCACGGGGCCCACGTCGATTGGGCGCTGGACCATGTGCCTGAAGCAGCAGGGGTGGCAAGTCTTTATAACTCAAGCGACTCTTGTGCGCAAGCCCCGGTTCGTTGACATGCCGGGTCCAACCCCGGGGTGAGCGCTAAACCCGACACAGTCACCCACGAACTATACCGTAGATCCGGAAAACCAACTGCGAGATGGGCCGCAGAGTCGGAGGCCAAGTCAAAACCTTCGGTAGACTCTGCAGCCCAAATCGATGAACATTTTAAGCCCGGAAGCAAAAGCGAAGTTCCGAAACGAAGGCAGCGAGTTAGCAATCCGGACACCTATGTAAGCGAGGCAGCAAGAAGCCTGAACAAGTTTTAGGCTTGTCGTTTCTGCTTGCTTCTCGTTGTGCGAGTCGAGTTCTTTCAACCGTTCTTTCCGTTACGCAGATCTCACCAGCTTAGGATAACAGGGCTATAGCCAAGGTAGCAGCAACAATCGAAACTAGTAGCAGCAGCAGCCGCCGAAGAAGGAATTTGGGAAGCAGGGAGCGGGGTGCAGCAGAGGTTTAACCCTTCCAACCCTTCAAAACAAATCCTGCACAGGAACCTCAACAATCGCAATAGAGCTGACATCGCTACTCCATCCCGCGTGGATTCGACATAGATCACCATACTAGACTGACAAGCAGATGTTTTGCATGCATTGGTATGTATGTATGTATGTATGTATGTATGTATGTATGCATGTATGTATGTATGTATGTACGTATTGTATGTACATACGTATGTATGCACGTATGTATGTGTACACGCACCCACATCTACATATGCATGTGCATATACAAAAACCCATGTATACACATATGTATACACGTACACTTCTATAGATCGATCTAGCTATATCTATACCTATACCTAAATCTATATATATATATATATATATCTCTCTCTCTCTCTATCTCGATCTATCTATCTATCGATCTATAGATCTATCTATCTATCTATCTATTTATCTGGGTGTGTGTGGCTGGGCTGGCTTGTATGTGAGTGCGCGTGTATATATATCTTAGCTATATGAGTTCATAGATTCATCGATGCATCTGTGTCTATATATGTACAAGGGTGTATATACATGCATTGTATAAAATACTTGTACATACATATAGTCAACGTATTTACATACATACATACATACATACATACATACATACATACATACATACATAGATAGATAGATAGATAGATACATGCATACATACATACATAGATAGATACATGCATACATACATACATATACATACATATATATATATATATACATACACGCCCACCCACACACAGAGATGGGTTTCTGTATCTCGAAAGCTCACTGTTACAGAAATTCTCAAGACTCCAGCCGTGCGGCAGGGTTTGGCCATTTTCGGTTACGTGTGCATCCAGCTGATCGTCGTCCTGCACAGGGGTCAGGTCGAGTCAATGTCACGATAATTTAACGAATCGATGCCTGCAGATGCCCGGAAGATCGCATGACTAGAATTGTTGTGCGAGCTCTTTCCACAAAAGGAAAACAAATGTTGGTCAAGATGTCTGCACAGCTGCCTGTATGTCGACCAAGCGAACATTTGACAACATGATCGGTGACCCCTCGTGGCAACTAACGTGCGACGATGTGGTTCATTCGGGGGCATTGAATTGCGCAGCCGCAAGCATGTCCGTGCAGTCTGCGTACTTCACCCTCAGGCCATTCGCTCTGGATGTGGCGTCAACTCACTTCGTGGCTTTGATTAATGGGCACCTTCTCCACCAGTCATCTACAGGACACGTTGCGCAAGTTGGTCCGACGGAGATGCACACATGCTTGTGAGCAAAGACTCGTCATCCTCATGCACGTGTTTCCACAAAATCTTGAACTCCCAAAGCTTGTCTGCGAGCCCCCGAAAGGTTCGCAAGGCAAAGACGACATCCAAATCTTTCTTTGGCACCGGATAGACCACACACAACCACCGAAAGAAGGCAGTTGAAGCCCTCAAAAGGGCTTCGACTCAGAAGATTCTGGTCCTGTATGGCACGACCGCGGCAGATCAAGCGCTGCCTGGCTCGTAGTGTCTTCGCGCTATTTGACGATGATGCTGAAGAATAATTAATATAGGGGCCTTGATAATCGTATAGTATAATCATAAACCCTAACAGTTATAAAGGCCCATCATATTTACAATAAGGTTTTGGGGCCCATTATACTATAATCATAGTAAGGACATGCTTGTGTTCTTCCGAATGTTCCTCACCTCTACCATGTCGAGACCCAGGAGCAGAAACAGTTCCTGGAACCACTGAAACTTAACAAGAGCATGAGGTTTGGGATTCGGTCGGTACCAAAAGAGTAGCTAGGCTCCTCCATTGTACCTTTCGGGCTTGACTTCTGTGTCCCTCCCTTCAGATGTTGGGACCTGTCTGCCGGCACGCCCAGCTTCTCGGCTAAGAGCTGCTTCAGAGCCCAGCCGTTGAAGGAGGAGCGCACCTCGAGTTGAAAGGCTGTTTGCGGTTTTCCTCAAGAAAATTCCGAAACAGTTCTGCCAGCTTTCCCTTGGGGTCTATGAAGCCTGCAACCTCCAAGCGTAGGAGTTAATTCAGGCATGCTCGGGGCTCAGAGTTAAGGGGTTATGGCTGCAGTTCAGGCATTAAGCTTTCAGGGTTCAATTTGACTACCAGAGCTGATGCGAATGCAACCTTTCAACTTACCTTGCGCGCAGGACAGCGAAAGACATTAAGACGCTCAATCGGTAGTGTCGGCCGTGCTCGGCCTGCTTTCGCAGCACCGACAAGCTTAATTATTCACGAACATAGCTGCAGCTGTGAATACATGATCCTCGAAGTGTCGCGAGAGTCTGGAGGCTCAGAAACCCCGAAACCAAACGACTCGATCAACAACTGACAACCAAAGCCCGTTATGACAGAAAGTTCGACAGCCGGAGCCCATGCATAAAGCTGTATGCGCTACCAGCTAGCACAACATGACAATCTGGATGGCGTAAAGACAACGACAGGAATGTCCGTGCATATATCGTGCAACATGCAGGAAAGGTGCTGTGACCGGCGTTGTGGACCCGTCGATTTGTTTCACGTTGATCTCGAAGATGCGAGTCCCAACCGATGCCTGCCAGTTCGTGCCGGAATTGGCCACTACCAGACTACCAAACACCGATCATCAATCTGAAGGTTTGACGTTTCTATCAACAGCTCGTCCACCTCTCCGAGAGTTTCCCAAAGGGCCTGCCCTTCGAGACTGCTGGCTGCGGCTGCAGTGTTTCTGGCATCCTCGCTGGAGCCATCCATGCTAAGGCCACACTGGCAGACTGTTGCGATCTGTATCTAGTTGACGGTTTATGCTGTGTAACTAGGCAGGTGCATATGTACGTACGTACGCATGTATGTATGTATGTATGTATGTTTGTTTGTTTGTTTGTTTGTTTATGTGCTTGTTTGTTGGTGTGTTTGTTTGTTTGCTTGCTTGCTTGTGTGTACATATATATATATATACGAATATGTATGTGACTATATATGTCTACATATGAGCTCATATATATATAGAGAGAGAGAGAGACACAGAGACAGAGACACACGCACAAACACTCAAACACACACCACTTTCTGGCTCGTCAAATATTAATGTCTGCATGTGGATGTGGGGGTAAGTGTTGTAGTTAGCCGATACTTTCGTACGTGTAAGAATGTGGTATTATGTGTGCACGCCATCAGAAACATAAGCGGCGCCTCACTCTATCTATGCATACGCAATATGCTGAAGAAATCTGGTATATGCCTGTCTTCAGGCTCCACTTCAATACGTGCGTGTAAGTACTAGGTGTTGCTATTCTGAAATACGCTCTACGCGGCCACTGATTCATGTGAATACTGGTTTAACTTATAACTCATCGCAGGCCATGCTTTTCATGAAGCTTTCTGCCAAAATGGCTGCGGCAGAGCGGTGCGTCCGTGCCACAGGACACGATGGTCTGAGCAAGGCGACCTAGTACGAAAATGAATTCTTCATGCTTGGCCACACTTACCACAAACACCCAATGTATCACAATTCCCAATGTCATAAACAAGCCGAAGCCCGAAGCTCCAACACCAATGCTAGCATGCAGGCCTCCGTGTATCCAAACCGCTACATATGGCAAACCCCACAACCCCACCCTTAGACTTTCAACCCCAGAACCCTTAGCCCAGAAAGCTTGCGACTGGAAGCCAATGAAGTCTACTTCCAAACATCCGACGATCACGAGAAACCTTAAACAAAACCAAATGAGAACAACACCCCACCCCCCAAAGGCTTAAGAGGGACTTTCTGCTTTGGTACCTCTTTTAAACCCTACACCCCTAAACTCTGCATTGCTAAACCCGACACCCTTGAACCCGAAACCCCTGCCGGGCCCTGAAGCCCACACCCCTAAGCCCTAATATAAGGGCCTAGATAAGTAGAACAGGGTTTTGGGGCCCATTAATTTTACTATGATTATACTAAGGAACCCCCAAACTAGTATTGGTACTTATCTAGGCCCCTACATTACTCCTCGCGAACGTTGTTCTCGAAAGCCCCGTGGGGCTGAGAGTGACTTGGCTTTAAAGTTAGGCCCCTACCTTTGGTAATTATTTCGGCCCCTACAGTACTCATAAAGACTACTCTTGAGGGTTCAGGGACCCTTCAGGTTGCAGGTCCGGGAAGTTCACGGCACGCAGTGAGATGCCACGGTCTGCCAAACCGGGCAGTGCCATCCTAGGGGGTTCGGAGCTTTACGTGAAGGTTCTATGGGGTTTCTATGAACTTTTCTAGGGGTTTCATTGTAGGTTCATGGGGCTTTATAATGTTTTGTAAGGTTCTGTAAGGTTGGACAAGGGGTTTAGGGGCGGGTTTACGGTTTAGGCTTTCTGGGTCGAAGGCTTAGGGGTTCAGGAATGAAGCTTCGGGGGTACTTATTCGTTTAGCTTAGGGGTGTTAGGGCTGAGGGCTGCAAGCCAGGCTTCGTTCATTTCCTGAGACTGAGACAAAGGATTTGCATAAGATGATCATGGGAGTTCTGATGACACAGGCGCGGATGGGCTCTGAGATCTCTGCAGGCTTGATTGCACTATACGCAAAGTTGGGGAGTTGCTCTGGGGGAACTTGAGGTTCCGGGTTTTGGACGTTTTGGATGGTTTGGGAGTTGGAGGTGCTTCCGGGCCATGATTCTGCATTGTACTGGCTTACTTGACTCAAAGGCATACAGTGCTGAGTACGAACATCTTATATCATGATCGCTTGCAGTGCGGTACCACCAGACCCGGACTTGACTCGGGACCCTAGCACTCCAAGAACCGAAATTCAACACCCTAAGCCCCAAACACCTCAACTCCTCGACCCTAGATACGAAATGGTAAACCCAACTGTCATTAAATTAAGCACAAGGAACCAGGAGGCATCCAATTGAAAAAGCTGCGAGGTCTCCGCAGCATTAAGCCTTTATGTCTAGGCGTCGGTGGAGGGTTTTGTGGTTTAAATGCCAGAGTTTAGGGTGGTGGCGTTCGTCGAATCTTCTATTTCTTACCGTGCCCGTGCTGAAGTGTAAATAGGCAGAGTGATGTAGCCGTACAAGACACGAACATCACTTGTTGACACGCCTGCCTGTCCACGTGCAAATTCAGTGCAAATGTAGTCATGACTCATGGCTGTAGAAGATTCAATGAAACTGTTGGGCGGTACTCGAAGGCTTGAATGCCTGCACGGACTGCCTTCATGGACACTTGACAGAAATGCGCAGATTTATTATTGATGTACTGTCTGGTTCAGGCTCGCGACCCTAGACGACCAACCTGGAGCTAAAGTCCATTTGTGCGAGCCTTCAACTCGAGCCGGAATCCCCTGAAGGGCTTGCGGGTTTAAGGATTGCAGGGACTCGGGACAAGGGTTGCGGAGCATGCCACGAAGTGCTCACAAGAGTCCAAGTCGCTCCAGCTTGCCGCACCGGTGCCTGCAGCAATGGTGCCGCCTAAACATGAAAAAACGTGAAAATACTGATGATGTCCATATGTGGCTCTGGAAGGCACAATAGCGACATCCGCCGATCGGGAGCAACCCCAGACGACGAGGTAATCGCTTCTGCCGATATTGAAACTAACGGATAATTACCACGGGGTCTTCATAGGGCCAAGTGCTATGACTGGTACTGTTTCACTATGTTGATACTTCAGGAGTAGGAGGGACAGGGGGTTACTAGTGTTTGCTGTGGATAACAGATTCCTGTTAGTGGTTCTGCTACTACAGCACTCATACCAATGCTGATGAGGGGAATATAGAACTGCAAGGTCTTTCGGTCTTTTCTGAAGAAGAATATAAGCTTGACATCATGAATCGCTGTCCTGGCTTGCGTGATGACCGTGCAGTGCCACCATGTTTCAACACTCCTGGAAGCCATGCCGTTGACTTATAACGCTCTGCGTTGAAGGATTCTGCTTTTAGGCATCCAGGAGTAGCTCCTCTGCATGCAGGTGCAGAAAACGGATTGAAGCTCCTAACCCTGTGAGTCGCTCCACTACTGCCACTGCCTCAAGAAATGACCTGGACGGCTCGCTGCCTGCGAGACACTTCAGCTCATGGAGGAAACCATGTAAGGTCGAGGATGTAGTAAGTTACACGTGGGGTTACAAGTACCGTGGTTGGGCCGTCTGTATCAAAATCAGTGTTGCACCATGTGCAAGATCAGCATCCTTTCAATGTCAGTCCTTTCGGAGTTCTGGCCGAGTCCGAAATCTTTCCGGTCGCTGCGCTCACGCAGGCCTCCAGACTCACAGTGCCGCCCGGCTTCAAGCCAGGTCGGACGACGTAGGCCTGTCTGGACAATCACAACTTACACTTGCCGGCGAAGCTGCGACATGCACTCTATGACAGGCCGAATCCGACTGGTGTCGTTCTTGGAACAAACTGCACATACGGGGGGCCGAATTCGCTGCGGCCTCATCCTTGGACTTTGTCAGCTTGCCTTCATAGCCCATGTACACGCCCCAGTCCTGCACAGCAGAGGCTTGTAAACTAAATAACATGTGCATCAAACGACTCACGCGATGCAAACCCTTTCTAGCAGAGCAATTGCTGCTGCCACGGCAGGCTGTCCTGAGAAGCCTTGAGGCGATACACCTTGCCTTAGTATACTCTGTGTTGTATGCTATATATTACCTATCATACTTCATACAACTGTACATTACATCTTATACCGTATCAGCTTTCATGCGCAAACTATGTGTTTTCTATGTTTGTATGATAAGCTTGCATGTTTTAGAGGGTATATGCTATCTGCCATTTTTACGTCACATATTGGATGTTGAATGTTATCTGGCATATAGTATTTGATTATATATATTATACTATAGTTCAAACACTACATAGTCTATAAGCACTGTGTATTTCAGAATATATGCCACAATACCATCTACATATGTTCAACTATTATATGTCAACTAACATATTGTGTACATCTGTATTAGAAAGTTACACATTATGTGTTAGTCTCTGGGCATGGTGAGTTTGCAGAAAACTTGGAGGCGGATGCCTTGCTTGTCCTGATATAATTGTCGAAGGACTATAATGGGGACGTACTTACAAGTCTTTCGGAGTTCCGAATTCGCTCTCGAGAGCTCGGCAGGTGTGCCCGAGGCCACGGCCGGGTGCCAGGAGGCGTTTCGGCTCCGCACACTGATGTGGGGACGGCCTGAACGGAGCATGCAAACCATCCTGCAAATCGTCGAAATGGCAGCTCTGTCAGGTTTTACGGGTAGGGACAACAGAAATTTGAAAAAACGTGAACCCTGAACCAACTCCTGTTCCTATTGCCACCGCTAGAATACTTTCTCAGCACAGCTGCTGTGGTCCGGTCGTTGGCACGCCGCAGCCGACACAAGGCCAACCATCCTCCTTCAGGGGGCTGGATCACCCATAGTAGTTGCAATCATGATACGGATCGTGCGATTGTTGCATCGCTGTCGTCGTCGTCGTCCTCGTCGCAAGTTGTGGTCGTTGTGACTGGCTGCGGCAGCAGTGGAGGGGGCAGATAGCCCTGGCCGATGTTGTCGTCGTCGTGGCGGCCGCAGTGTTGTCGGGGGTGGTGGTGGTCGTCGTCGTCCTCCACCTTCTCCTTGTCGTCGTCATCGTCGCAGTCGTCTCGCCCCAGTCGTAGTGGTGAAAGAAGTGGTTTGGTGGTCTGCAGTAGTAGGAGGAGTTGGAGTAGTAGTAGTAGTAGTAGTAGTAGTAGTAGTAGTAGTAGTAGTAGTATTGCATTGCCCTCGTCTCGCAAAGCTCCTGCGTTCGACGATGAGGGACAGACATATGTCCGGCGGTTCGAAGACCGCG
>CAJNDV010031024.1:28037-38326 GCA_905221635.1 Symbiodinium sp. CCMP2456 | reverse complement strand
CGGCGTTTTCGGGATTTGGCGGCGAAATAAAACGCCGTTTCCCCTGGCGGCGAAAATAAACGCCGACGGAGTTCCTAGGTATATATATATATATATATGTGTGTGTGTGTGTGTGTTATATGGTGTTTTATTGACGCTAAACCCTAAACAGTATCATTGAAAGCCCTAAACCCTAGTGGCTCAGTGCTGAGGAGCCTCTGCCTTGCTCATGCCCTTTCAAAGAAGGACCCTAAAAAGGCACCCGGCCCTTCAAGGCACCCTTTAAAAGCACCCTTAAAAGATACCTGCAGAACTTTATCCCTAAACCCTAAACCCTAAACCTCAAGATTCCCGCCCCTAACGTCTGGGACAAAAAGGGAGTTCGAGCCCCGAAGCTTTGAGGCGGCGTCCGAAACCTGACGCAGAAATTTGTAGGGTTTAGGGTTTTAGGGTTTAGGGTTTAGGGTTTAGGGTTTAGGGTTTAGGGTTTAGGGTTTTAGGGTTTTAGGGTTTAGGGTTTTAGGGCTTTAGGGTTTAGGCTTTAGGGGTTCAGGGGCTTAGGGTTTTAGGATGCTTCGGGGCTTTTGGGGAGCCTTATAGGTTTAAGGCTTTTGCAGGAGATTTGGGGCTTTAAGGTGTAGGGTTTAGGGCTTTTGGTGAGCGTTCGGGCCTTCGGGCTTTTGGGGGAGTTTTTGGGCTTTTAGGCTTCAGAGTGTTACAGCTTAGGGCCTCTCGGGCTTTTGGGGGTCTTAGGGTTTCTTGAGCGTTTGGGGGTTAGGGCTTCAGGTTCAGGGGTTGTAGAATTGTAGAACTCGTATTTCGTGCACGATGTTTTTGTGTTTTCGGAAAAAAAAACTACTCCGATCCGCAGACCGTGGCCTGCAAGCCTCAACGAAGCAATATCACTTGGATAACTACTGCCCCCCACTCCATAACAGTTGAATTCAAATTTCAAGCTCTTGAATAGTAGCCTGATTATATACAGGTACTGCATGGGCACAGTACCGGAAATCTCAATCTAGAGCCGCTAGACTCCCAAACCACAGCCCTAATCCCTTATCTTGAGAAAATCATCGAAGGTCCCCCCTCCCCCACCCACCCCCCAAACAGGCCATTCAAGCGTTATTTTGTCGGATGGCCTGTGGGGGAAGTGATGGGGATGGTCAAAAAACCGGTGCAAGATACAGCATAACAACCCTCCCAAACGGCCCAACAAGAAGACCCACAAAACCCCATTCATCCTGTACTGACTGCACAAAACTTATATGGCCCTGAGATGAAATCCTCCCAAGCCCTGTAGAGCCTAAACAAGGTTTAGGGTTTGGGGTTAGCATTAAACCCTATAAACCCAAAGCCCTTGACCCTGAACCCGAAAGACGCAACTCCTAAACATCAAAAAAACAAACACACACACACACCACCCGGATCGCCTTTTTGAGCTGGTTTGGTTCCACGATGTCGTCCTCGGATCTCGGGTAGGGTCAAGGGATTCAGGTTTGGGTTTATGGTGAAGGGCCCTGTATCCTAAACCCTGAAGGGCTTTAGCTTAAGGATCAAGGTTGATTGCAATAGGTTAAGGCGGAGACAGGTTCTGCAAGGGATGTGGGCAGTTCTCTAACTACGGTCAGTTTTAAGGTCCTTCTTAACGGGTGCCGTACTATCTTGGGGACCTAAAAAGGACGCTGGTGTAGGGAACTACCCATATAGGGTTTAGGTTGTGGCTGGGGTTCCACGGTAGCCCTGAGCAGCAAAGGTATCTTTTTCCGTTTCCGATATTTCACGATATACGCATATAACGTGAGCAACCCAAACCCTGTTCCAATACTATCTATGTTGAAAGCCTCAGTACCCAAAGGATCCTAGGTAATTCATGTTATGGGAGTTACATTCTCAAATCATACTAATTATTCCTGGTATGGAAACCCTACATTCTACTACATAGGTACTTAGGACCCTTTGGGGTAGAATCCGGCCTCCTCATCGTCGGACAGCGGTGCTTCTGCCGCCACGGGCGGCGCCCAGGCGGAACGTGCACCGAAGGCCAAAACCTGCTGCATAGGGCTCAGATGGGCTCAGGGTGTTGGGTTTAGTTTGGGGTTTAGGGAGTTTGGTGTTTGTGGCTCAGGTGTAGAGTTTACGAAAAGGGCCGTGGTAATGAGAAACAGGTTTTGGGGTATAATACAGTGTTGCTGTAGAGTCAGGCTTGGATCAAGGATTCCCTGTTCATGATTTAAGGCTGAGGGCAAAAAGGTTTCGGGCTCAGTTTCAGTTACTATCGGCCCTGGGCTTTTTCATGCCAAAAATGGGTTTCTCGGAGGATCTGCATTTACTTCGCCAGCCAACATGCTTTGGGATTCTAAGGGATGTACTGTACCAATGTCTGAGGACCCGAAATAACGTATAAGGATCAGTTGCAAACGTTTAATTTTTTTGGGATATGGGTCCTAGCAGATTATTTCGGATCTGCATTGTAATTCCGAGAAACTCTCTACGCCAAGAACATGGCTCTTCTTCAAAGGACCCTTGAAACGAGACTATAAAAAACGGCAAGGACATTGCTCAGATATCTGCGGATTTGGTCGAAGGGGCTTCCTCTGCGTCAGGGCTCGAACGAATGGAAAAACGAGGTTATTTTCTGAGATTTCAAGCTCGCAAGTTTGAAGGGTTATTCGGTCCAGAAGGCTAGCTGCAAGCATGCATGCATGCCGTGTCGCTGGCGACACCATCCGTGCAGAAAGTACAGGGAAACAGACTCCAGCAACGTGCAAAAGCAGAGAGCGGCCTGCAAAATCGGCCAATGACAAAATCGAGACTCTTTCTTGAATGATTGTGAAAAGCAAGTGCTAGCGTTAAATGGTGTTTTTGGTGATGTGGCTTCATGTGTAATGTTGCAACGGAGTTGCAATGCCCGGCACAATATGGATTGGCAGCACCCAAAGTAACGTTTGCATGCTATCGCCATCCTGTGGTATGAACAAGCCGTCGAACAAAGGCAGGAAAACACAACTTCACACAGCCCCCTTTAAAGGTAAAAAGATCCAAGGTTTGAGCAGTGACTGCCTCACCAGGCTTTTAGAATGATCTACAGTAGGTGTTAGTTATTGTTAGTTCGCTACTCCAGAGCTGAAGGATTGCAGGTGCTCCAAGAAGCTCCACGCATGCGTTGTGTGTGTGCGCATTTCTGTCATAAAGTGGGCTGCCGAGGCTTTCAACAGGTCGCAAAATGATGCAGGAGATTCTCAAAAAACGCCGGTCACACTCACCCACTTGGCCAACGTCTTGAAAGAAAGATGAGACACTTCAGATGTTCTTTCGGGGGAGTACCGGTACACGAAGCTCACGTGGCCGAGGTATCACCTCGAACCATGGCATTGTCACCTTGCTGGCCCAAATCTTTACGGCACGAAACTATTCAAATGCAATGTTCGCCAGCACAACAGGCTTTACCCCTGGCTCACAGCCGTCTGTGATCAAAGCACCAGGGCTGGCCACAAATGCACCGGCGCATTTCTCAATGCTCGGTAATTAATCGTCGCTATGTCCCTGTTTTTGAATTTCTTCCTGGATCATTGTGGGTACAGCGGGCTGATGTTAAATTTTGTGGTCTGAGTGCACAGAGACCGGTATGCGCGTAGACCCTGCACCCAAATAGATTGTACAGCACAGAATACTCTCATTTCAGACATGCGACAGCACCCTGCCAGGGACAACGCTGACGACTAGTAATCGCTGCCGCAATCATCGCTGAACCTTAGCTCACCCTTGGCTTTTGGTACCCTACACCCAAGTATCTAAGCATTGGGTCGTTTGCACTTGTGGATCAAGGCAATCCGCAGGGAAACCTAAGCCGTACCCTGCACCCTGAACCCTCAAGAATAAGGGCCTTTATAAACATCACCCTGAGCGTGTTACAATACTATAATCATAATAAGGAACCCTAGGGCCCTCGGGAATAGCAGTCCTGATTACCTAAGTTTCTTTCTGAATGCTGTATTCTTGGGGCTTTCATCAGTCGCAGGCCGTGAACTCTGGGTTTGGGGGTGTAGGGTTTAGGGCTTAGGCCCTAAGCCCTAAACCCTAAGGGGTTAAGGGGTTTCGGGTTGAGGGGGCTCCTAGGGGGTTCGGTCTGAGGCTTTGGGTTGGGCTCGGGGCCTAAGGCCCTCAACCCACAACCTTCTTCTAAGTGTCCGATATAGTATACCCCAAAATAGTATTCGTACTGATTTCGGCCCCTATGCTACTTCATCCATTCCCAGGACTTGCGGCTGTCTTATGGGTGGGGTTTCGGTACTCCGAACTAAGCCCTAAACCCTAAACCCTAAACCCTAAAACCCTAAACCCTAAACCCTGAACCCTAGACCCTAAAACCCAAAGCCCTAAAGACTAAACCTTGGCTCTCCGAGAAGGGTGTCGGCGACGCTTTGCAGGCACAGGCCGGATCTTAGATACTCAGGGGCTCTGGTAATGCAGGGGCCTTCATAATTGGAATAGGGTTCTGGGGCATATTATACCATAGCAATAATCAGGAACCCCCAAAATAGTATAGGTAATTATTTCAATAGTACCCAAAGGCTCCAAATAGACTACCATTATGGAATTAGGTCCCAAAAGACCATCCTTATTATGGTTTTACGGGCCTAATTCCACAATAGTAGTATTTATGGAGCCTCTAGGGTAGGGATCAGAGTGTGGGCCTTAGCCATTAAGGGCCCTGAAAGACAGGGTTGGGTTGAGGGCTGAGGGTTTAGGGGTCCTAGCACTAAAGCTTTCAAGGAAAGGTTTGGGTTTATAGGGCTTAGGGTTTAGGGTGTAGGGTGTCCCCAAAATAGTACGGCACCTTGCAAGGACCCGAAAAGGACGATGAAATAACGCACAACCCTAGTGTCAACAGTCATGGCTGCCCTGTAGTCTCCAATAGCAGTTCCTTTTTGGGGTTACCTTTATAGCATCCTACATAAAAAAGGGGATGGGTAGGCACTACAATAAAGACTAGGTGTGATTCATATAGCCGCCTGAATCATAGCGTCTTTCAACCATATTATTCGATAACCCTAACAAGGACCCCCAAAAAATAGTATAGGTAATCATTAAGGCCCCTATATATTACAAAAAATAGAACCCTAAACCCTAAACCCTAAACCTGAACCCTAAACCCTAAGCCTAAACCCTAAACCCAAACCCCAAACCCTAAACCGAAGTCGTTTGGTCTTTTCGGGAAACCCCTGCCTTGGGAGCGAACGGGCAGCATTCTGTGTCGTCTCCTGTGGGAATCGAGAAAGCACGGATAGACAGCACTGTTTAAGGTTTAAGGTTTAGGGTTTAGAGTAGGTTTAGGCCGGGTTCAGGGTTCAGGGTATGGGGCTGAGGGCTGAGGGATTTAGGGGTTTAAGGTTTAGGGGGTTTAGGGTTTAGGGTAGAAGTAAATTCAGTAATAAGAATGGTGCTACTATAATACGAAAAGTAGATAGTGATGTTAAGAAGAAGAAATGACGAAGTACATGTTAGTACTCTTCTATGCGTATGTATATATACATATATATATACATATTCTCTTATACATAGTCTACCTGCTGGTTTACAAAGGCATTTTAGGGGTTCAAGCGGGGAGGGCATATGGTCTGCCAAGGCTGGCACATCCCCTCCCTCCCCCAGGGTTTAGGGTTTAGGGTTTAGGGTTTGGGTTTAGGGTTTAGGAGCAACGCGTCTTCGCCCTGCATGGCGTTCCAAACGAGAGAGAACTTACTCGGAGAGCAGGGGCGCGTGAAGGCTGGCACGGTGCCGGTGCGCCAGGGCTCATGTGGGCTTCAAATTTCGTAAGGGAGGTGCGGGGGTGTATGCCGCGTTTCTCAATACACCCTCTGGAAGTCCTATAACAGCAGCGTGCATGTAACCGATTGACCCTCGTGCCATTGCGGTCATTCCCGTGCCCTCACAAGAACTGTTGGGGTGTCATGTTTCCTCTCGAAGCCTCAACCAGGTCACAATGAAACTCTACAGTGACGAGGACACAGTGAGCCGCAGCTGCAACAATTTAGCCCTAAACCCTAAACTCAAACCGGACAATCAAGCAGAAGCATTTCCCTACCTGAAATCTAGACCCTGCGCGAGAATGCTGCACCTCGGTCGCGGGGATCCTGATGAGAAGCATCCCCAATGGTGCCCTAACGCCCCCACACTCCTGAACCCTAAACCCCGAAGCCCTAAATCCTAAACCCCTAAGCCCTAAACCCCAAACCCCTAAGCCCGAAATCCTAAACCCTACACTCCTACGCCCTTAAAACCCCAAGCTCAGTGCCAAGCCTTAGGGCCCCTCAACCCCGAAACTTGACACTGCGCCCCCGAGCCTTCAGCCTAATTCCCCAATGAGCCAAGGAAATGAACGGCTAAACTGTTAGATTGCTACTAAAACACAAGAACCACAAAAGGTTAAAGGTTGAAAATTATAAGAACACCAAAACCGTTTTTGGGATAAGAACCCCAATGACTTAAAGGTTGGAAATTATAAGAACCCAAAAAGTTTAAAGGCCGGGAATTAGAAGAACCCCAAAGACTTAAAGGTTGGGAATTATAAGAACCCAAAAAGTTTAAAAGGTTGGGTCTTGGGGAACTATGCCAGCCAGGCCCCCAAGGCCTGAACCCAGACCCCGAATCCGACATCCTACCCAACAGTTCTAGGTTTAGGGTTTAGGGTTTTCAAGCCCTACATCCTCGGACCATAGGGTGTTTACGACTTAGATGTTCAAATCCTAACCGACCCTAAGCCGTGGGGCCCTGCACAGAAAGAACGTGCCTGCAAAACTTTCTGCTCGCCACTCCCGACCGCATGCCTGGGTCAAGGGCATTCCGGTTATAGTAAGGCTTTGCGAGGGTTCCGAAATTTCTGTCGAATGGACTGGGGGGGGGAATTTAGAATAAGGGGGAATTTAGAATCATCAAGGTTTTCGGGCCTTCGGTATGGGTTCTGTCTTTGGAGTTCAGCGTTTTGGATGGCACGTTTTTTTTTTAAGCACATTTTCCACCTAGCAGTTAAGGTCGGCAGAATCCACTTTGTGGAAGGCTTGTGCAGCCTCAAAACACCGTGCCACATCCACGGGGTGTAGGGTTTGTAGCTGTGAGTCATGGGATTGGCGGTGTGATTTTGGGTGAAGGGACTCGAGTTTATAGCAGCCTGTTGATGCCTGCAGAGTGGTAGGGTGAGCAACCTCGTAACCCTAAATCCTAAACCCTAAGGTGTTCATGGGTAAATAGAGGAAGCCTTGATACTTGCAACCGTTTTTGGGGCAAATTACAGTATGGGCTTCGGTAGGTAAACTGCGGAATGGTATCGGTAACCACCCAGGCCTTACATTGCGGTGAGAACCCTAAGCACCTATTGCTTGAACCGTCCGGTCCGCGTAGAGCGCAAGGGTTCAGGGCGAACTGTGCAAGTTGCAGGGTCTATTGCTTGATGCTTCATCACCTTAAAACGGTCTAGAGTTTGGGGTTTACGGTTTACTTACACGGCCTACCTAGGTTAGGAACCTCTGGTTCTAGGGACATGTATGAGGACACCATAACATGACAAATTAAAGCGGTATGGCTGTTCTTTCGGGTGAAGGGGGGTGGAGGTAGGGTTTAAGGTAGGGTTTGCCACGGAGTCCAGGACAGAAGATCAAAACTTATAGGATTCCTAAACCCTACTCCAAACCAGAAACCCTAAACCCTAAACCCTACAAGCCTAAACCCTAAATTCTAAACTGTAAACCCTACACCCGAAATCGATTACGATCCACGATTCCAGGGTTGTAGTCGCAGCCGGGGCTTCGGGGCTCTAGGTATGAAGGGACTGCGCTTTAGGGTTCTGGATTCTGGGCGTAATTAAGGTTTAGGGTTTAGGGCCTATAGGGATTAGGGTTTAGGTTTGTTGTTGCGTGTGTTAGGGTTTATAAAGTCCTAGCTAGTATCAGGAAGACTCCTCAAAGGGGGACCCTGCTCAACCCTACTTATGGCTCTCTTAAAAGGGAGCTTATTGAGAGTCTATATCCCCAAGGGGCCCCCCTTATCCTAACCCTAAACCCTAAACCCTAAACTCTAAACCCCAAACCCTAAACCCTAAACCCTAAACCCTAAATCCTAAATCCTAAATCCTAATCCTCACTCCGATAAAGGAAAACCCTAAACCCTAAACCCTAAAACCTAATCCTAACTCCTATAAAGGGAAGCCCTAAACCCTAATCCTAACTCCTATAAAGGAAAACCCTAAACCCTAAACCCTAAAACCTAATCCTAACTCCTATAAAGGGAAACCCTAAACCCTAATCCAAACTCCTATAAAGGAAAACCCTAAACCCTAACCCTAACTCCGCTAAAGGAAAACCCTAAACCCTAAACCCTAACCCTAACTCCTATAAAGGGAAACCCTGAACCCTAACCCAAACTCCGTTAAAGGAAAACCCTAAACCCTAAACCCTAACCCTAACTCCGTTAAAGGAAAACCCTAAACCCTAAACCCTAAACCCTAATCCTAACTCCTATAAAGGAAAACCCTAAACCCTAAACCCTAATCACATATAAAGGAAAACCCTAAACCCTAAACCCCAACCCTAACCCTAAACCCTAAACCCTAACTCCGTTAAAAGGAGAGGATGGCCTCAGGCCCCGAGAGCCCCCTTCTATCGACTTGAAACTCCCGTTATAGGTTTAGGGTTTAGGGTTTAGGGTTTAGGGTTTAGGGTTTAGGGTTTAGGGTCCCTCTAAATCAAAGGGGGCTTAATCCAAAGAATAGGGTTTTGGGGTCTCATTTATGGTATAAATAGAGGGTGCCTTATTAACTCGAATAGGGTTTTGGGGGCTCTTGTATAGTGTAGTAGTTATAATACGGATGCCCCAAAACCCTACTCCAATTATGAAGGTCCCTTTTGTTTTCGGTCATGGGGGGCCTTATACCATTTGAAATGTGGGCCGCCTCCCGAATTTCCAAAACCCTGAACCAGGCAACCGAAGCCGTGCACAGTCAATCCTGAGTCATGCATACCCTAAACCCTAGCCCAAGACCCTAAGCCCTAAGCCCTCTACCCTAAACTCTAAACCCTAATCATACCTACTGCACCGCCACCAAGACTGAGGGGTTAGGGTTTTTTGTGGAATAGATAAGGTGCTATTACTGAGATCCGTGTGGGCAGAGCATGCCCCACATCTCTTTGACATCGAACCTTTATGAATTTTCAATGCAACCAATCACTCTAAACCCCACACCCTACACCTAAACCCTAAACCCTAAATCCTAAACCCTAAACCACACCCTTGATGCAGATGGAAGGCTCGGAGAAAGTAAAACGTTTACAGTACCCTGAACTACCCATAGGCCCATAGTAGTTCCTTTTCGGGGTTCATACTTAGGATCCCATAAGGTAATCCCAAGAAGGAACTACTATGGGGCCTATGGGTAGATACCCTAGCAATGCCGCCGCAACCCAGCGAATGAGGCCACTGCGCAGCACTGCCACAAGGCCACTGCCTTGCTAGCAGTTCAGCACTTCCGGGGCTTTGGTGTTTGCACTTCTTGGAAATCGGTAGCCCGCCGTCCCTGCAACCGTCACCCTCCTCCTCGTCCTCTTCATCCTTAGGGTCTAGGGTTTAGGGTTGAGGGTTTAGGGTTTGGGGTTTAGGGTTGCTCAGCTATCAGCTTTAGGCGTAGGGTTTTAAGTATTACACATAGACCCGACCCTCCCCTCGGACATATTTTCAGACACTAGGCCTGTGGTGAGACACATCGGTTCATGGCACACTGACAACATCTGTACTTCATCCGATAGGATCGGCAAGTCCGCGAACAAAGCCATCACCCGTGTAACTTCGTCATTTCACCAGCGCCCTCTTAAAGTCTTAGTCTTCATTCTCAGGGTTTTCGGGATAGGCACCCTAAACCCGAAGCCCTAAGNNTGTCATTCAGACACTTTGCCTGCAAGCACACGCTGGGCCCTGGTTGAACCCGGGTCCCTCTCCCGAGTCCTAAGTTGCTATGGGGGCTACTTGCCCAAAGCAGAAATGGTAATTAGTAGTTCCTACTATAGAACCCCTCCTAAGTACCTATGGGGGATACTTGCCCAAGGCGCGGTGCTAGTTGGGCTTTCCTGCTGTAGAACCCCTGCAGTCTACTACAAGGGTGCTAAACCCTAAACCCTACACCCCCGCAGTCTACTATAAAGGTGCTTAGTAGCCTGTGGTGGGAACGGAAGGCTTGCTCTCAGTGGGGCTCTGAAGCTCGTAGCCTTCCAGGGCCAGAGCCGCAAACCACTGAAGCATGGGGTCGGGTTTAGGGTTTAGGGCTT
>CAJNDV010031024.1:15757-27453 GCA_905221635.1 Symbiodinium sp. CCMP2456 | reverse complement strand
ACCCCTAAACCCTAAACCCTACTTTCCCCCCCTTCTCCAAAGCAACTTCCGGGCATCTGGCGCCGGGCTTCCGCTCCAATGGCCCTGCTGCCGATGGCATTTGTGCCTTTGGATGGGTGTTTCAGGATGTAGGGTTTAGGGTTTAGGGGCCTAGGGTTTAGGGTTTAGGGCTTCGTGTTTTTTTCAGCTTGTACCGGGCTTTCTGGAGTGTTTGAGGTTACGTTTTATTGCACGAGTTGGAAAGTTGTCAGTCTGATGGACGTAAGGCCCCGTATTTGGGGCCTCCGTCTTCAGCCTTTTGCCGATGTTGAGCGCCTCTGGACGCTGCCGAAACGTGATCCACACTCTGACTTAAGGACCATAGAGATCTACTGAATCTCCTCGAAGAGTGGAAGCAGCCCTAGCTTCTGTCAGACAGCATTAATTTAACATCAAAGTCCAGCAGAAACTGCGAGGGGTGAGGTTTCAGGCCTCCCTTGTACCGGTAGCCTCAGAAAACAACATGTTCAACCCTACCAGCCATAGACCCAATACCCTGAGACAGACCCTAAGCTCTCCAGGAAAAGCCGAGAGGCTGTAACCATTGTAATTAATAAGGTTTAGGGTTTAGGGTTTAGGGTTTAGGGTTTAGGGTCTAGGGTCTAGGGTTTAGGGTTTAGGGTCTAGGGTTTAGGGTTTGGAAGGGTCCCCATCCTAAGTCTCTAAGAAAGCTAGAGGCTGTAACCATTTTTCATAGGGTTCCTTTGAAGGGTCCCCTTTACAGGGTTTTAAAAATGTCGATATATGGGTCTGAATTTGAACCAATCTGCAAGTCACATACCCAAAGGCTCCATGTACCTTTATAGTAGATACTTAGGCCTTAAAGGGGTCCCTATGTAGGTACTTTATGGCCTAAGTATCTACTATAAAGGTACATGGAGCCTTTGGGATATGGTCACATCAGTATTTGTGCACAGGGTTTAGGCTTTGGAGTTTATGCAGGATTCGTATAGCTAATTGTTCAAACCTCTATATGATTCCGCGAAACCCTAAATCCTACACCCCAAACCCTAAACCGCAAACCCGGCTGCTCGGGCCCGAACCGAGACAAATGCTTCTTTAGGCAAGCGGGCGTCTCTCTGATGTTTGAGCCAATCTCTGCGCAAAGTTGGCTAGGGCCGCTAGGGTTTATGGTTTAGGGATTTTTCGTTTAGGGTTTAGGGTTTAGGGTTTAGGGGTTTAGGGTTTTAGGGTTTAGGGTTTTGGGTTTAGGGTTTTATGGTTTAGGGATGTTTCGGACTGTCTAAGGTTCAGAACGAAGGGCTGAGGGTATTGGCGGAAAGGGATTAGGTTTGAGTGCAGCTTAAGCATGCAGCACCTATGGTTATTGCCCTCACTCTAAACCCTAAGCCCCTAAACCCTAAACCTCTAAACCCCTAAACCCTAAACCCTAAACCCTAAACCCACAAACCCAAAACCCCTAAAACCCCAAACCAAAAACCCCTGAACCCTGAACAACTCCTCAGGTGGTCGTGCACATGGTGTTGAACAGTCGCACTAGGAGGAGCCAGAGTTCAGAGTATCGATGCTGAAAACTGGTTTAGGGTTTAGGGTTTAGGGTTTAGGGTTTGGGGTTTGGGGTTTGGGCTTTAGGGTTTAGGGACTGAAAACAGACCGCTCTATACTGTAGGGGTTTTAATAATTAGAATAGGGTTTTGGGGCTTCCTTTGAAGGGTTCCTTAAAAGGTTCTATAAGGGCTACTATAAGGGTTTAGGATATAGGGGTTTTAATAACTACAATAGGGTTTTGGGCCCATTATACTATAGTTCTGATAAGGAACCCCCAGAATAGTGTAGGTAACTATTTAGGCTCCTATATATATATATATGTATATATATATATATATATAGGCAATTTCTGGCTTGTGGTGGAGGGGGGGGGCAGACTTGATGGCGCAAAAGTCTCACCGGCCTAATATGTAGAAAAGGGGGGATGCCACTAGGACTTCTTGCAACTTCTATGCTAACGCGAAAGTCTAAAGCACCAACCCCATTCGTGAAAGCTTGTGACAGGGTCAACCCTTCTAAGGCCCTTTTGCCAAACATCTCAACGGGAACTTTCATTTAGGGTTCAGGGTTTTGCTTTATGGTTGAGATGTTGGATGTACGTAGGCATTCAAGCGGTCCAGTACGTCAGCTACAAACCGGTTGACAAAGAGCAGCAAGCAATCAATGTACCTGGTCTCTCTGAACCCTAAACCCTAAACCCTAAACTATACTTGTTGCAACCGAAACACGCAACAAAAGGGGACAAAGGCCACCAGAGCGGATCCATAACAACTCCACTTTGTAACAGTACCATCGAATTGGATTATTCGCAGAATTACACAAGGAAATCCAGGCGCATGAATGCTAGTTTTGCAGAGACCCCTATATAATATAGGGGCCTTAATGATTAGTAGGGTATATATAAGGAACCCCCAGAACAATATTAGTAATTGTTTAGGCCCCTACATTAGATCTCCACCAAGACCCTACAAGTGGCAACCCTATGAAACCTTTGCGTAAAGACCAACCTTACAAGACTGTCCGCCCCTTTGAAGGTAGGCAGCATGCTGTGTGTAACTATAAATGGGTTACACACATGCACATACATACTTACATACATACATACATACGTACGTACGTACGTACATATGTATATACATACATGCATTTCCCTTTAACCAAGCAAGGAAACCAGCTAAACATGTAGTCGTCGATGCTGGAAGAGTTTAGGCCCCTCTCTTGCAGCACAAACCCCAAGAAACCCAAACCCTATAGGAAGGGGGTTTAGGGTTTAGGGTTTAGGGTTTAGGGAACTTCGAGCCCTCTCTTGCAGCACGGGGTGGGGCACAGGTTGTTGAGAAACTTGAGGAACTCATCCGGGAACTCCGTCGCGAAGCTCTTCAAGGCCTTCTTGTGGGCCTCCGCTGTTGAGGTCTAAGGGTCAGGGCTGGAGTCTTGAGGTTCAGGGTTTAGGGTTTGGGGTCCCTAAACCCTAAACCCTTGACCCCTACACCCTAAACCCTAAACCCTAGACCCCTAAACCCTAAACCCTAGACCCCTAAACCCTAAACCCTAAACCCTAAACCGTGGTTTGGGGTTTAGGGGAGTAGTCACTTTAGGTCTTCGACCTTCGCGCTGTGCCACGCCTGCATTCTTCCCGAGAACATACTGTAGGGGGTTTAGGGTTTAGGGTTTAGGGGTTTAGGGTTTAGGGCTTAATTACTAGAACAAGGCTTCGGGGTAATATTGTACTATAACTCGAACAAAGAGCTCCCCAAATAGTATAGGTCATTATCAAGGCTCCTATATTAACGGGTTTCTGATGTAACTATGAGGCGGAAAGCGTCTGCTTTGCCAATGGAATGATTCCTGTAAAGAAACCTGATCCGAGTGGGAAGCAAAGCACATGTAATATAGTGCCATGGAGAACCCTAAACCCTAAACGGCCCCTAAACTCTACGTCCTACAACAAAGCCTAAAAATGCCCGAAAGGGCTGTTAATCCCCAAGCTCCGTTTCCTAAACCATCAGAAACCCAAAAGCCGGAATAAGGTTAAACCACAACGCTAAATCGAACACCCCTAGCAACTTTAAAAACAAAAAGGAAAAATCCTAAACCCTAAACACCTACTCCCTAAACCACAAACCTTAGACCTGAAAGGCCTCCAGGGGAAGAGTTCGCTCAAAGAGCTCCTTCAAGCGCGGCAGCGCAAACATGCGTTGCCCGGTTCGGGGAGGAGGGGTTTAGGGTTTCGGGTTTATAGGTTCTAAACGGAGGTTCCAGGGACATTAGGTTTCTATAGCAAGGGTTCTGGAGAGGGTTGTCCCCTTTTGGCTTGCTATTTGGGGTTTGCAGAAGTCCGTTTTAAAAGGGCTAAAGTTCAGGACATGAAAGGTTCGGCTTTCAGGAATCAAGTTTTCCGGTTGAGGGATTCTTTGGGCTTCGTTTTAAATATTATCTCTTGTCGTTGGTTGTGGGGTTTTGAGAGAAACCTATTTGTGCATTTCGCAAGAAGTTTCCGCCCGCTCGTTTTAGGGTCGTAAATAAACCACATTGTCAGCTCACGTTGGCTCGCAGTCTTGCAATGTGTTTTCAAGGGTAATAGACTGTTCGGTTTCGTTTTTCGTTAGCGTTTTGCCGCAGGATCTTTCCAGCAGTTCATAGGGCCTTTCTTGGTTGCTTGTATATTTCAGGGTTTGGTGCTTAACGGGGGCTTTGCAAAAAAGGGCACCTTGTTTTATTGCGAGGAGCTTGCAGTAGGCATTGGGGGTGTAGTTTCAGGGAAAAGGGCTGAGGCTGAAGGATTTGGGACGGAGGGATGTGGCCCTAAACCCTTAAACCCTTAAGCCCTAAAACCCTTAAGCCCTAAAGCCCTAAACCCTAGAGCCCTAAACCCTTAGGGCTCTAGGAACATGATGTGTGTTTCGGGCGGGCCTTAGTAAATTAAAATTGTTTTGGGCTCTTCTATCGTATATTCATGACAAGGAATCCTAAAGAACAATGCAGTAAATACTTAGGTTTCAATATTATAGGTTGTTTTCGTGGGGATGTAGCCTAGCTAGTGTCGTCCCAAGCAGGGTGACTATCCCACGGAACACAACCGACTCGCCAGGTCTCATGACAGATCCAAAGTAAGCCTTCAGAGCAGTGGGCTTACCTACACATAGGCGCCACAATAAGTAGATCAAGGTTTTTTGGTGAGTTTTATCCTGATTGTGCTATATTCATAGCTAGATCTAACGTAATTATACGGAGACCATAAAGGAGCGCAAGGACATGTGACTACCGAATTTGGGCTGAAACCCTCGACCGTAAGCCGAAAACGACATCGAAACCAGTGAGTCCAATGGCTGCAATGGCCTGAACAGTCGAAAACCGGTTCAGGGTTTAGGGGTTTAGGGTTTAGGATTTAGGAACAGCAACCCCTTATGGTCTAGAGTATAGCTCACACTCATAGTATGCACGCCAAGCCCTATGCCAACGGCTAAGGCGCCAACATCAGCGCTGCTTCGTCATACCGTTTCAACTGCGTTGAGCCCTACATACCCTCGCAGAACCCTCTCCAAAATGGCTATAGGATCTATACTTCCAGAAACACACACTTCCCAAATGAGCATCACTCCACACCCAGTCCATGATGGGAATCCGCAGCTGATACTTCAGCTGCATTCGGATGTCGTAGTATCTGGGTTCGAGGGTGGCGGTTCAATACACGGGGGCCTTTTGCACAGTGTTGATCGGTGGTCCGTGTCGGGATCTAGGGTTTAGGTTTAGAGGTGTAGGGGTTGGGGGGTTTGGGGCTTGGGGTTTTGGATTTAGGGGTTTGGAGTTTCGGGCTTCGGCTGACAGGGCTTGGCATTGTCAAGGGGATCTCTGCCCAGTGCTAGCCATCAGAGAGGGCTGAACCCTAAACCCTAAACCCTAAACCGAAAGCTCAGGATTTACTTCTGTGAGATGACCCTTCCAGGATCTCTCGCGGGCTCAGTACGATACGTAGGACAAGGCTCCGCGGCAAAATCTTATACCGGAGAACATAGGGGCTGTAACGAACTCCAAGGGTATATATCAGCAGCACTTGTTGAAACTTCTACATCAGCTCCTGGGGACCTTTCCGACCCTGTTTAGTTGCAATTTGCGAGACATCTGGGAGTTTCCGAAAATACGGGGTACCTTGTTTTGGGGGGTTCTTATAAGAAGGATCCTACTAATCAGGGTACTATATTAGGCTCCCCTATTGTCGCGTACGAAGCCTACTCACCCGCACTTGTGGCATTCCTGCCGCAGCCCTTCAGGAACACCGACCCCAAAATCAATCGAAACCTGTGAAACATTGACAACTATCCGGTTTAGGGTCTAGGGTTCAGGGTTCATGAGCACAGACCAACAAATCTTTCGAAACATTTGAAACTAGGCGAAAGGCTTCTGGGGTTAGGGTTTAGGGTTTAGGATTTCACATGGCTGCAACCAGGGGAAGAGTCATAGCTTTGATAGCAGTCATAGCAAACAACTACTCTGGTGTCCTGCTACTGAGGAGAAACACTAACCATTAATTACCTCAACCCCAAAACCATAGAAAAAACTAGAAACAGTAACTAGTACGACCGTAAACACCCCTGTTTTTCCACGCATGAGCCCTGTCATAGAACCACGGCAGAACATAGCAACATATAAAATAGCAGAACGTAATGTCAAAAACAAAATAGAGTCTATAAGATGACACATCATCTTATACCTATATCATGTCATATCATACCGTTTTATATCACATTACTATGCTATAAGAATATGATATAAACGAATGGAGCAGACTGAAATAGAATAGAATAGAATAGAATAGGACAGAACATAATTTGGTCGAGTATAGAACCCCTAAACCCTAAATTCTAAACCCTGAACCCTAAACCCTAAACCCTAAACTCTAAACCCTGAACCCTAAACCCACTAAAGCAACCTTCGAGCTCTTCGTCTTGGCTGCCAACGACTGCTTCGTCTTCTCCACGGCAGTGAACACGCGAATGCACCTTGCAGGGTTTAGGGTTTAGGGTTTAGGGTATACCGGAACCCTTGAACTGTTGCAGCTTTTGGGTGCCTTACTCATATATCTTTCCTTATGCAGGTAAGGCCCCTGCAAAGAGTTGAAGGGCCTGTAGTGCTCAGCCACCACATTCGGCAAAGAAGCGTCAAACCCTCCAAAACCAAAGCCCCTGAACGAAGCCCTAAGCACCTAATGTCGGGGCCATAATAATTAGAATAGGGTTTTGGGGGTTCCTTATCTTAGTTATGGTATAATCTACCCCAAACCCTATTCTAATTATTAAGGCCCCTATATTAACTCCAAATCCTCATCCCGAGCCTTGAAACCTCCTTCACCACCCAGCCCAAAACCGTAAAACCCTAACCGTAAACCGGTAAGCCCAAACCGAAGCTTTAACTTAAACCCCTGCCACAACCCCAAACCCAACCTCTAAACCCTAATTTAAACCCTAAACCCTTAAACCCTAAACCCGAAAACCCTAAACCCTAAACCCTATAAACCCTAGAAGCCCCTTTAAACCCTAAATCCTGTAAACCCTATAAACCCCTGAACCCTAAAACCCGCTATAAACCCCTAAACCCTAAATCCTGTAAAATAAGCCCCTAAACCCTAAAACCTAGAACACGCTATAAACCCCTAAACCCTAAAACCTAAAACACGCTACCCTAAAAACCCGCTATAAACCCCTAAACCCTGAAACCTAGAACACGCTATAAACCCCTAAACCCTAAAACCTAAAACACGCTATAAATCCCTAAACCCTAAACCCTAAAAACCCGCTATAAACCCCTAAACCCTGAAACCCGAAACACGTCGTCTGGGGCCCTGACCCGGGAATGATACCGGAGATCAGAACCGGGGAATTCTCCACCAGATGGCAGAAGCTTGGGTTCCTGGCTTTAGGGTTTGTGGGGTTATAGGGTTTAGGGTTTTTGGGTTTTGGGCTTTGGGTTTTGGGTTTTGGGTTCAGGGGTCTATCGGGTTTATTGGATTTAGGGTTTGGGGTTTAGGGCTTAGGGGTTTCGAGTGTAGAGTTTAGGGCTTCTAGGGTTTAGGGATTATAGGGTTTAGGGGTTTATTGGGTTTAGGGTTTAGGGGTTTATGGGGTTTAGGGGTTTATGGGGTTTTAAGGTTTAGGGTTTAGGGGTTTATAGGGTTTAGGGTTTAGGGGTGTAGGGGTTTTTAGGGTTTAGGTTTTAGGGCTTAGAATGTAGAGTTTCGGGTTTAGGGTTTAGGGCAGGGGTTTAGGGTTTAGGTTTATAGGGCTTATTGGGTTTAGGGTTTAGGGGTTCAGGGTTGAGGGTTTAGGGTTTAGAGGTCTATAGGGTTTAGGGGTTTAGGGTTTAGGGGTGTATAGGTTTAGGGTTCTAGGGTTTTGCCTCGCATCGGTTCTCTATACCCTGAACCCTCAACCCAATGTTGCTAAGCCCTAAACCCTAAACCCTCCTAACCCACAAACCCTAAACCCTCAACTCTACACCCCCAAACCCTGCTGTCGCTCTTCAGACCCCCTTGTTTTGACCCTGAAGATGCCTTTAAGATATACTATGGCTTACTATGGGGGTCTCTTCAAAAAAAAATGGGTTCCTGTAAGGTTTCTTTTTCAAAGCGTGCTATACGGCCGCGAAGCCTTAAGGGCCGTAAAAATTAGAACAGGGTTTTGAGCAGGGTTTTGGGGTTTATTCACGCACACTCATATTTGAAGAACCCTACGGAACAGTACTACCATTTCAGCCCCAAGACTAAGAAGCTTTTTCCAATGGCCTGCACCCTCCTGCTTCGACCTGCAGACGACACTTCTAAACCCTGAACCCCCAAGCCCTATAATACCCTCAACCCTAAACCCTAAATCCCTAAAAACCCCTAAGCCCTAAACCCTATAATACCCTCAACCATAAACCCTAAATCCCGAAACCCTATACCACAGCCCCAAAAGACTTAAAGCTTAAACCAGATACTCCAACCCCCCAAAAAGACTTAAACCCTAAACCCTATACTACAGCCCCAACAAGACTTAAACCCTAAATCCTATACTACAGCCCCAAAAAGACTTAAGCCTACATTGGGTAGTTCTCTAAATTAGGGTCCCTTTTTAGGTTCCCAATATAGTACGGCACCCTTATAAAAAGGACCCTAAAAGGGACCCTAATATAGAGAACTACCCTAAATCCCTAAAATTCCCCTAAACCCTAAAACCTACAATACCCTCAACCCTAAACCCTAAATCCCTAAAAACCCCTAAACCCTAAACCCTATAATACCCTAAACCCTGAACCCTAAATCCCTCAGGCCCCAAAAAAGACGTCAACCTACATGCACCCTCCTGCTTCGACCTGCAGACGACCCTTCTAAACCCTGAACCCCCAATCCCTATAATACCCTCAACCCTAAATCCTAAATCCCTAAAGCCTAAATCCCTAAATCCTAAATCCCTAAATCCTAAATCCCTAAATACTAAATCCCTAAATCCTAAATCCCTATAATACCCTCAACCCACATGCCGGAGAGACCCGATGAGACCTTTCAGGATCGTTGCCGCCTGCTTGGAAGAAGCAGGACACGTCCGCTTTCCACGGGAAGCATCAAAGGTTAATGTAGGGTTTGGGGTTTATAGGGTTTAGGGTTTATAGGGCTTAGGGTTTAGGGGTTTGTAGGGTTTACGGGTTTGTAGGGTTTTAGGGTTTTGGGGGTTTAGGGTTTAGGGTTTAGGGTTTAGGGTGCCCTAAACACTTAGAATGATGTAGGAGCCTTTATAATTAAAATACGGTTTTGTGGGTTCCTTGTTCTAATTATAGTATAAAGGGTCCCAAAATCCTCTTATAACTATCAAGGTCCCTATATTAGGGTTTTGGGCCCCTTTATGGTATTCTTTTATCACGGAACCTTATGGATGACTACTGGCATTTATAACAAGTATTTAGGCTGCTTTTAAATTAGGGTTTAGGGTGTGGGGTGTAGGTTTTTTCACGAGGCTTAGGGTTAAGGGTCTAGGCTTATGCAGGAGTTTAAGGGATTTCAGAACTGTGGCTAAAGGAGTTCATTCTCATTTTTTGGGCTTGTGTAGGGATGTATACAGGCTTCTTACAGGGCGTTTAGGGGGTTTTATGGAGTCTAGGGGTCCGCTACTTAGAATACTCTGGAATAATCATGGGTTGGTCCTCCGCACTCCCATATTCAGGATGCATCAGATTTGGAACTCCATCCTTTCGGCGGCCGTGTGCTAGAGGCTGGCCCTGGAATATGTGTTGTGTGCGAACTCTCGGGCCAATGAACTCTGAAAAAATCTATTCCCATACCCTACCTAGGCCCCAAAGAACTTACCCTTGTGAGGACCCATATAAGGAAACCTTAATAAGGACCCCTAGAAAGAGATGTTCTTAAGGTTCCAAGTAAACTTTCGACTGAACCCCGGCCTAGCCCCGAGCTCGACAAACTCGGCCATAGGAAGCCCGAGAGAACGGCGAGGGTTGAGGGTTGAGGGCTTAGGGTAATCACCACATGAAAACTGGCTTTCGATACCGTATCATGCTTACGGAACAAGTTGTACAGCTCGTCAATATGTTGGGGTTCGTTTGGTCCTGAATGGCATGGATCACTCCTGTGGCTCGTACACAGGATCCCCACTCTAATTCGGTACTTACAGTCCCACGGCGCTCTGGGCTATTAAGGTTTGGACTTCCCTAAACCCTAAATGCCAGGCAGCGCCCTAATTATGGTCCAAGGTAGGGTCTATTCTAAGTACCTCTTGGCTTTGGAGAATCCTTGATCGCCGGTCCCGCGCAAGCTGCCTTCAACAGTCGAGGCAAGCCACTTAGCAAGCCTGCTGGGGTGGGCAGTCTGGCGTGCTTTGCTTCTGGCTTACTTTGTCTCCATCTTGGTGGCTGCAAACGTCTTGTGCCGTTAAGGAGTGCAGCTGAGGTCCAGGTGTCATCTTCTCTCCATTGGGACCACCCATGTTCTTCAGGTTCTGCACGTGGTTTCAAACCTGCAAGAGAAGATGACCTTCTCTCTGCGAACTTTCGAAGATCTTCATGTTCTGCACGTTTTTTCGAACCTGCAGAAGAAGACGCACTTCTCTGTGCGAACTTTCGAAGATGCCCACCAAGGTCGTCCGAAGGGTCTTTCTCGCCCTCTCTCAATGGCTCGAGAAGAACCCATGAGTGCTCCATCCTTAGAATATACTTTAGGGGATGTATTATAATGAGAACATGGGGTTGTATAAAAACCCCGCTATGAATCCCTTGTCCCAAAACTGGGTTATCGCTTTTTTACTCCTTATCGTTTTACAGTGTATCGAGCAATATCTCTTATGACAAGTACGGGGAAGAGGCCTGGCTCTTCTAGAATGATGCACCCTTGAAGTACACCGATCTTAAGGACAAGACGCCATGGGACAACCCTACGCTTCAAGTCTTTAGTACTGGAACGAGTAACGGATGGCTCATGTCCTTCAAAAGGCACCTCTGTCAAACAAACATTATCATTTTTGTTATCGTTTTGTCATCGTTTTTGAACCTCCAGTTGCACCGGATTTTGGAGGTTTCATGCAGCCAACCTTACAATGCTCCAAGCTTCAGTTTGCACAAGTAGAGCCTTTCAAGCCTCAGTTTGCACAAGCAGAGGCTTCCAAGCCTCAGTTTCCACAAGTGCAGCCTCTCAAGCCTACTGGAGGAAGTAGCACTCGTAGTACTAGTACGAATACTCGTAGTAGTAATTCATTATAATAGGCTTCATATAATAACCACATAACATAATCGTTCTTTTTTTCGCGTTATCGTTTTACGAGCTAAACCACACGAGGGGCATCCTAGACTAATACACAAGAACCCCCCTTGATATACAACCTCACATGGTTGTCGGGTATGTCCTCGTATAGTTCGAACAAGAGACCCAGAGGAATAATTTTGCTTTTTCCTGATTCAAAGCAAAGATCAGAAGGTGCTAGATTCAAACTCTTACTCGGGTCCCAGAACTTTCGGCAAAAACTGGGCCATTAAGGGTTAAGGCCCTAAACCCTAAACCCCTAAACGCTAAACCCCTAAACCCTAAATACTAAAACCTAAACCCTGAGCCGTAAACCCTAAACCCTAAACGCTGAACCCTACTGGTAAACCCCTGAAGCCTAAACCCCTGA
>CAJNDV010031023.1:10877-32690 GCA_905221635.1 Symbiodinium sp. CCMP2456 | reverse complement strand
CCCCCCCCCCCCCCCCCCACCCCGCACTCGAAAAATAATGGATTGGAATGGAAACCTGTTGCACGCCTTCCCCAGACCCCCTGACGCTTTGCTCTCCCGCCAAAATCGATCGATCCCACCGGTGCCCTAACATAAATGTACCCTAAACCCTAAACCCTGACCTAACATAAATATCGCCAGAAATGTTGGGTTCGAGACTCTTTGATGTATTTCATCGAGAAACCAGGGGTTCTAAACCCCAACAAAGGCTTGGGAGAGTGCATAGGCCCGTAAAAAAAGCACAAACTACAGAGATCGCCGCCAACTAATCATTCGGGCCCCTTGGAACTTCCTAAACCCCTAAGNNTAAACCCTTAAACCCCAAACCCCCACTGTCTTATAAAGGAGGAAACGCGCTAACCGGCGTCCGATCTTGCAAGCGCGCCCTGACACCCCGATCCCTAATCTGGGTTCTTGTTAATGAATGGGTTTAGGGTTTAGGGTTATTGAACTTAAGTCACCATACTGGGGATCCATAGTAAATACTTAATGTGGTTTGTTTATTATGTTAACTTAAACTACATCCCTTAGGAACCCAGTAATTCCTTTATTGCGTTAACTGGAATTATTTCTGCTAAATGTAGGAACTCAGTAATTTCTTAACCCCTACACAGACCTTAAACCCCAACACTAAGCCTTATATGGGTAACTGTCAAAAATCATGGTCCTTCTGGGGAGCCCCAAAAGGGACCCTAGTTTTGACAACCACCCAAATAATACAGGGGCCTAAATAATTACAAATGCTATTTTGGGGGTTCCTTATGGTAATTATAGTTTAATGGACCCCAAAACCCCATCCCAATCATTAAGGCCCCTACATTAAACCCGTACAGCCCTAAACCCTAAACCCTAAATTCCATGAACCCTCCACCCCTGAAGCCCTAAAGCCTTACTGTCTCTGTGCCTAGGCGATCAAAGGACCGCTTGAGCCTTCGGCAATGTGCTCGGCGCCGCGGCTGATTTGCTTCAGAGTTGAATACCCTAGGACTCCAAGTCTACAAATAGCACTTACCTTGAGGCCCAAAGTCTATAAATGGTACCTACTTTCGGCTATTGGGAGTCTTAGGGATACAGTTCGGGGTGCTAGGGTGTAGGTTCAGGGCTAATGGCGGTAAGGTTTAGGGCTTAGGGTTTAGTGTTTAGGGCTAATGGTGGTATGGTTTAGGATATAGGGTGTTAGGGCTGTTAGTGTTTAAAGCCAGGCTCAGGGGTTTAAGTTTGCATGGTTTGGAAATCAGAGTGTCAGACACCGGAGAACCCTTGCATAGATCCTTCAAGAGTGTTCCTGGGCAAACGTCGGGAAGCTTCCACTGTATTTTGACGTTTTCCACGTTTCTCAATATGAGTGCATGTTGGGATTCGGGGGTAGTCTGACAGGAATGGGGGGGAATGAGCTATTGGGACTACTATAGGGGGCCTTGATTGACTATCATAGGGATCCATTCCGCCCTTCCCTACTAAGAACCAGGGAGTAGTTGTTGCTGTCTGTGGTGGCACGTGTCGTTGCCTAAACCCTAAACCCTAAACCCAAACCCTAAACCCTAAACCCTAAACCCTAAACCCTAAACCCTAAACCCCAAACCCAAAGAGGCCGTGACGGCATGCAGAAGCTTCCGTAGCTCCAGTGGCTCCGGAACCCAAACCCCGCGCAGCACGATGCTGAGAATAATAAAGGGGCCTAACCCAAAGGGTCCCATGTACTGTTATGGGGGATACTTCCCTAAATCATAATAAGAACTCCTAATATAGGAACCCTACATTCTACTATATAGGTACATAGGACCCTTTGGGTAAATAATTCCTTACATAATCTGGGGTTCCTGATTATAAGTATAGTATACTGGGCCCCAAAACCCTATTCTGATTATTAAGGCCCCTATATTACACCTAACACAGCATCCTTCCCCCGTAAGCCCTAAACCCTAAAACCCCCAGGGTGCAAGACAAATTCTAAGTGAATCCTCGCAGGGTGCTGACGAAGATCCGTGAGAAGGAGCCGATGCTGCCTGGATCTCACCCTGACGGCTCCGAACCACACACCATAAAAGTAAGATTTTATGGTACTACAGGGGCCTCAATTATTACCTATACTATTTCGGGGGTTCCTTAATAAACTTCTATGCCCCAAAACCCTATTCTAATTGTTAAGGCCCCTACTGTTTGGTTTAGGGTTTGAGACTGAGTCTTCGCCTTTGCTGGCCAAGCTTCAAGAGCACTTCCGTCTGAAGCAGGCCGCGAGCAAGTAGTGAAGGTTAGAAGTATGGGCCCCTAATATGGACTCTTAGGCCTTTCTAGGGACCCTTAAGGGTACATGTAGGGTATAGAGTAGGTATATAAGGATCCAACCTTAAGGGCCCATACTACGGGCCCATGGCTTCAACCTTAGAAAGTAGTGATTGCCCATCTCTGGGGACTTGTTCAGATCACAGCAAGGTAACCCTGACAGGAGCGAAAGTTAGGATGGATGGTATCAGGGTCCTGGACCCTTAAGAACCCCCCTTTTTAGGGTTCCTTGTTATGATTTCCTTACAGAAGTCCTTAAAAAGGTAGGTTTTGGGGGGTCTAGGTGTAGCTTGCTAAACCTCATCACAACAACCCTATCACCAACCTAGGCCTTATCTATTGAAGCTTTAGACCAGAACGGAGCCTGATACTATGAGCCTGAAGGGGTAGGATCCGGATCATACGAACCCCAGACCTAAATTCCAACCTAAACCCTAAACCCTAGACCCTAAACCCTAAACCCTAAACCCTAGCAGGAGTGCGAGCGGGTGGCCGCCATATTTCAGGCGAGCGACGTGCACAGCACGAACGGCCTGAGCATTCAGGCGCGGGGCTTTGCAGGGATTAGGGTTCCTTTAAGGGCTCCTTTAAGGGCTCCTGTAAGGGATCTATGAGGGTTCCTTTCAGGGCTCCTTCCAGGGATCTATAAGGGTTCCTTGAAGGACCCCCTTTCAGGGATCTATAAGGTTCTTTTCAAGTAAATCCAAGAAGTTGGAAACCGGATTAAGGACAATAAGTGCTGGGATTCCCTATACATTCGTCTTAAGGAATGAGGCTATGAGGCTATTGCGTTTCCAACTTTGTGACTTCATCTCTAAACCCCCCCATCCCAAAAGCTACGCACCAACTTGCAAGCCCAAATCTCTATATCCTAAGCCCTACATTGCAAAACCCTAAGCCCTAAATTCTGAAACCTGAACCCCAAACCCTGAACCCTAAACCCTGAACCCTAAACCCTAAACCCTAAGCCCCAAACTCTGAAACCTGAATCCCGAACCCTGAACGCTGAATCCTAGACAAACCCTAAATCCCAAATCCTGCACCCCCTAGACCCTCAACTGTAACAGACCCCCAAAACTCCGAACACCTGCAATCTCAGCCTCGACGGCCGATGAGTCAGAAGATCCGGCATCCTGCCAGAGGATGACCTCAGGAGGAGGGCTTCAGGGTTCAGGGCTTCGGGTTTAGGGTTTAGGGGTTGTGGGTTTATAAGGGCTTAGGGTTTAGGATTCAGGGTTTAGGGGTTGTGGGTTTATAAGGGCTTAGGGTGCAGGGTTCAGGGTTTAGGGGTTGTGGGTTAGGGTTTTGGTTAGTTTTTTCTGGTTTGGGAAGCCGGAGGCTTAGACGTTAAAGATCTGGGCCGCTACGAAGCCTGTGGCTTTTTGGAGGGCTTTTGCAGCGTTCTGTTTGCCTGGGAGGTACTGCTTGTTCCGCTGGTGATCTTTCGGACGCCCCTGTGAACTGCTGTGTTCCGGCTACCATTCAAAGCTTTGTCACCGTAAGGCCGCCACCTGCAAACTGTGCTAAACCCCAACGGCAGCAAATGGAACCCTTTATAGAACCCTAAACCCTAAACCCTAAGCGCCAAACCCCTAAACCCCTAAACCCCTAGTCCCTAAACCCTAAGCCCTAAAACCCGAGAACCAAGTACGCGGCTTCCCCCCGGACGAACCAGCCTGCTGGCAAGCGGTGCTCGCTGAAGAGGTGTACACTTCGAGGCCGTGAGGGGTTCTGTAATGAGGGGTTCTGTAATCTAGGGGCCTTATGAATTAGAATAGGGTTTTGGGGCGCATATGGGATAAATATAATAAGGGAACCCACAGGTTTAGGGCTTTTAGGGTTCATGGGTTTTAGGGCTTAGGGCTTAGGGTCGAGGGTATGCAAGCTTGGTTTCAGTTACCACACAACGGAGAGGTAGAGGAGCCTGCAAGAGAGCGAGAGAGCCGCATCCATGTCTATACTATGGATTTCTATAGTGTTGTAAGGCTGCTTTCAAATTTGGCAAGTATGACTACCCCGAAAACCTTCTGAGAGGCCTACGCCTGTTCAAAAGCCCGAACCCGAACACAGACGCCTGCGTGGAAGTCCCCCTCAAGACCCTCTAAGCGATAATCACCTAAACCCTAAACCCTAAACCCTAAATCCTAAACCCTAAACCCCAAAAACCAAATCATAAGTTGTAAGGAGAAGAGCCTTGGGGTTTGGGGGGTCTTCTTACTTACATCAACCCGCCCCAGACACTGCAGAACCCTTCGACTCAGCAATATGGGTAGTTCTCTAGATGAGGGTCGCTTTTTAGGTCCCCGATATAGTACGGCACCCGAATAATTTAAATTGAATTGAAAAAAATCCTTAAGCCCTCTCCTCAACCCTAAGTTTCTGATCCCTAGCAGCTAACAATCCTACTCCCTAAAAGATCTAAAAGTCTATTCCACCAATACCCCCCCCCATCCATAAAAAAACACCGACACACCCTAAACCCTAAACCGGAAATGCTAAACCCAAAGGCCTCAAAGCCCTAAACCCGAAATCCGTAAGCCCTAAACCCTAAACCGGACATGCTAAACCCAAAGGCCTCCAAGCCCTAAGCCCGAAATCCGTAACCCCAAAGCATGCCGGCAGCACGACATGCTTGGAAGCTCTGGGATGCGACAGCCTCGCCATGCCGAGTGGAAACTTTGGGCTTTAGGGTTTAGGGTTTTCTAGGGTTTAGGGTTTAGGGTTTAGGTTTAGGTAAATCCTAGACTTAAACCCTAAATCCCAAACTTAAACCCTAAATCCTAAAGTTAAATCCTAAACCCTAAACTTAACCCTAAACCCTTCGAAGAGATTCAGGATTCAGGACTAGCAAACTGTTGGTAAGTCACCAGGTAACCCAACGAAGCAACTGCAGAACGTAGGTATGTCCGGTCTATCAGGTTTCGAGGGCTGTACAGGTTTCGAAGGGTTTGTCCCAGCATCTTTAACCTGTAGTGCCCTCACAACCCATGGACTTAAACTCCCAAATCTCTGGCCTTGAAACCGTCAAAGCCCATGACCCTGAGCCCTACAAACCCTAAACCCAAACCATTTTTTGACCCTGGAAACCTTACCCCAAGATTCAGGTTTTATTCATTCAGCCAGCTCCAAGGGTGGAGGATAAAAGCTCTATGGCTGAGTGTCTAGAGTGGGTTCTTGGGGTCCTCCGACGAAGGCTCGGTTTGATCTTCACCGTGCAGCTCATGATTATTTCCCACGGTTTAGGGTTTAGGGTTTAGGGTTCCTTAGTATGAGTCCCTGTTTGTAAGTCCTTAAAAAGCAGTCTATTTTGGGGTTGAGGTAGGGTTTAGGGCTTGAGGTTGAGGCTTGCGTGAAAGCCACGAAGCCACAATTGAGACTCAAGGGACCCGATAACAAGCCCTCAGCGGACAAGCAAATGAAACCCACGGGCTTGAACTCGAACTGGCCGCAAAGACCCGACACCGGAAACCCTAAGCCCTAAATCCTAAACCCTAGGCCCTAAACCCTTTAAGCCTAACTCTCCTTTGGAACCGCTAAGACTCTGAAAGCAAGACCCCGATGAATCTTGCAAGATCCTTGCAACTCATTCGTGGCTCAAGGCTTCGGGCTTGGCCATTTCCTGTCCCTAAGGGTCCAAGTACCCAAATAGTAGGGTTTCAAGGTCCAAAAACCACGCACAGGATGGATTTTGGAACCTAAGACCTTACTAATTTGGGTACTCGGACCCTCTGGGTGTTAATGCTGTGACGCAAACCATCCTATGCACAAGAAAACCCTCCTCATTGGCCCTACTCCGGGTAGACTTAGCTCAGTCGGGCCTTCTGCCTCTTGCCCTTGGCATCGCGCCAGCCATCTTCATTCAGGGCGATGGGCAGCTGTCTGAGCCTCTTTGGCCGTGAGAGTTAGGGTGTACCTGGGCTCTGAAGAACATTTTTTAAGCACTTACATGACCAAAAAACAAACCCTAAACATATTTGGGGGATAGAGGTAAGGTTTGGAAACTGTGAGATATGAGCGTCATGCTTTAGGTTTACGAGAACTACACGTAGCTGTTAAGTTGCATATCAGCCATAATGCACCTGCCCAAACCTTCGAGCAGGCTGCGTAACGTGGATATGGAGCTTACTTAAGGGATTACAGTACAACATTCTGCTTCCAAAGCCCGCACACCCCCACCTAGGCTCCCCGGCAAGGCCACAGAAGTTGCCAAGGCTTGATACCCGAGGTCCTGAGGAAGCGGGTTCTGGCCAGTTCGACACAGAAGTTCTATGAAGGAACCCTCGAGAACGTTTTTTCATACTACTGTTGATGATAGAAATCCCGCATTACCTCAAGGATCCTAAACCATGGGAATCATGGTATGTTCCTGATTCTGGGTATTAAGGATCCTAAACCATGGGAATCATGGTATATTCCTTATTATGGGCAATGCAGGATTTATATCATCAGCCGTAGTTAGTCGTGCCCCTACATTCTCCGGCTTCATGGCTCGGAAGCCAAGCAGTACTTGGCCGACTTCTTCTGAACCCCTCCAAAAAGTTTAAACTTTTAGTCTCCTTACTATATTTCATACAGAAACCGCTTTTGGGGTATAGTTTACTATAATTATAACAAGAAGCCTACCCCCCAAAAAAAACACGACAAAAAGTATAGGTAAGGCCCCTGTAGTAACCCCAGAAAATCAGGCTTGCAGATCACCCTACGCCCTAAACAGGTAAATTGGGTTGCGCCGGGGGGCTCGGGACCAAATTATCCAACACGATTCCGAGTGCCCGTACCGCACATTCCCCAAATAACCATGGGTAGCGATGAGTGCGGTTCTGCTTGGCCTAAAAGTGAATTCCTCCATGCATCACAAGTGCTGCTGCCCGGACCCCTACCTATCTCCCAAGACCTCGTAACTCTGAAACCCAAATCCTAAGCCCTGCGGCTGATGATAGAAATTCTGCATTACCCATAAAAATAAATAATGAAGAACCATAATTTCCAAGTTCAGGGTCATTACCCATAATTAGGGATAGACCATAATTCCCATAGTTAAGGGTCCTTAAGGTAATGCAGGATTTCTATCATCAACCTTAGTAGAAGCCCTGAACCCTAAACCCTAAATCCTAAGCCCGAAATCCAAATCCTAAGCCCTACCTTAAGAACCCCAAAACCCACTTTTTTGTAGGTTCTTATTATAAACCCTAATATGGGAATTGTAGGGACCCTACAAAAAAGTAGGTTTTGGGTTCTGAAGGTAGTAAGCAACTGTCAGTGTTGCTTCCGGAGCTCCTCGAGGCGCGACATGAGAATCTCGCACCAACCTGGCTGCAAGACCAAACATCCCTAGGGTTTAGGGTTTAGGGTTTAGGGTTTAGGGCTTAGGGTTTAGGGCTTAGGGTTTAGGGTTTAGTTGTTGTTTTTCTGTTGTTGCCCCTCTTTTGCGTCGTTTAGGGTTTAGGGCCTTTAGGGTTTACTTGCAGGGTCGGGGGACTTAGTAAGTTGGTAGCAAGTAGACTTTTAAGTACTTTAAAAAAGGATCCTAATTGGGGTAATGATACTTATAAGTCTGTAAAAAATACTTACTAAGTCCCCCGACCCTCCAATTAGGGTTTAGGGTTTAGGGTTTAGGCCCCCAAACCTGACTTGTACTCCGGAAGTTGTAAAATTGGCGGACTGAGTGGCCCTAAACCCAATAGCCAAAGGAGGCTATGCACTCCTGTCATGAAGCATGCCCAACGTCGTAGAAAGCACAAAGAGCCTTTCACAACTACGTTTAAGCCAGGTGCAAAACCCGTTGCTAAGGTCCCTCGCTATTCCACTTAGGAGTTAAGCAAGATGCCAAGTATTATTAGGAGACCCCATCAAAGAAACGTCAACCCAAAAGAGGGAAGTGCAAAACACGTCCCAAAAAATCCACTCAACCCCGAAACCCTGAAACCCTAAACCCTACACGCGACACCCCATCAACCAAAGCAGCACACCTGCAACCCGGCCCCCAATGGCTCAACAGGCTCAACACCCAATGTGGGGGCATCCATAAATTAAGTGTTTTGAAGGGGGGGGTCAGTACATGAAGGTTATAGAGGCACATAACAAGCACGCGTCTACATATGTATTATGAATCCAGTGAACCCTGAAGCCCTGAACCCTGAAACCCTAAATCCTGAAACCCTCAAACCCTAAATCCTTGAGCCCTTACCCCTCAAACCCGAAAGCCCCAACACGTAGTTCCGGCCGAAGAAGTGCCAAACCTCTTCAAGCGCAAGCCTGAAACTTCTTCGGGTTTGGGCGCCCATGGCAGTTTTATGGGGTTTATTGTTCAGGGGTAAGGGTTTAGGGTTTAGGGGTATACCTGCAGCCCATGAAGTATGAAAGGAAGGCTTCGGACTTTTTGCAAGACACGGAAGCAAACTGAACTTCACAAGCTTTTGGGCGACCTAGACCCTAAACCCTAAACCCTAAACCCCTAAAGCCCTAAAATCTATAATTAAAACAGCAGTCATCGAAAAGTCGTTAGAACCGTCTTGACTAAGGGACCCCATTATAGACAGTGGCATCTTGTATAAAAGAACCCGATTAAACAAACAAAAAATATTTTACTTCGAACATCCCCACCCTCACGGTAGTCTGTGGGGTTTGGCACTCCAGGGAGTCTCACGGGAGTCTAGTCTGTGGGGTTGGGCACTCCAAGGAGTCTCACGCTAGTCTGTGGGGTTGGGCACTCCAGGAGGTAGTCTCAGAGGGCGAGGAGTAATAGCTGACTTTAAAATCTAACAACCCCACACCAAGGGTAGGGCACAAAAACAAAAACACCCCCAGATTTAAGAATTCCATCGTTTCAAGGAGCAGTGGGCTCATGATGGTGTGTCAGCATAAACATCCCCGTGAGCGACGAACCTGGAAGATAAACGGAAAACCTCAATATGCTCCTTCATGGAATTTAGGGGAGTAACATAGGGGCCTAAATAATTACCTATACTATTTTGGGGGTTCCTGATTAAATTTATAATATACCCCTTGGGGGTTCCTGATTAAATTTATAATATACCCCCAAACCCGATTCTAATTATTATGGCCTCTATAGTAGAGGCTATGCATGCTTGAAGGTCAGCAAGCACTTGACCCCAGATTTCTCAAGATCCACATGCCGGGGCGACGCGTCTGGCCACGAGACGCAGAAGTGAAGGTGGGTGACGGTGCCTTATTTGAAGGAAACTACAGGTGGGGAGTTTAGGGTATGTAGGGCTTCTATAAGGCTTCCATAAGGTATAATTATAGACCTTCTACAAGGCTCCTATAACGGTACCTACCCACCTGAAAATGTCCTAGACTTATACCCTGAACACTGAAAAAACAGAATCTAAACCCCTAAGCCCCCTGAACTCTAAACCGAGACCTGCACCCTAAACCCTAAACCTAAACCCTAAACCCTAAACCCTAAACCCTCAACCCTAGACTCTAAACCTTGAACCCTAAATCCCAAACCCTAAACTCGGCAGCCTGAAATCTTGACTAGGCTACCAGGATTTGCGGGGCCTCCTTCGATCTTCCCGGCTCACGGGTGCATGCCGCAAGAAGCCGAAGGAGGCTGTTTCTTTTTGTCTAGGGTTGGGTTTAGGGTTTAGGGTTTAGGGTTTAGGGCTTCTGTGCCAAGAGATCCACCAAATTGCCAAACCAATCTCTGCATCTACAAACCATGCATAAACCTGTTACAAAGCAGCAACTACATCGCGGGGAAGAACACGAAGACCCAAGATCCCGGACCCTGATAGATCATACAGAAGCTAGAAAAGAAAGGTATAGGCTCGGGTGGCTAGAACCTGTCGGTGTGGGTGTGGGATTTAGAGGGAAACCCCGATCCCGCCAGGAGGTACTCGATAAGGAGGAAGCCCTAAACCCTAAACCCTATACCCCTAAACGCCAAACCCTTTACCCCTAAACCCTACACCCCTAAACCCTAAACCCTATACCCCTAAACCCTATACCCCTAAACCCTAAACCCTATACCCCTAAACCCTAAACCAACCTCACTTCCTCGAGCAGCCGGCTCTTGCTCTGTCTGCGCACCGTCGGCGTGCGTGGATCCGATCTGTGCCTGCTGCGTGCCATAATAATGTAGGGGCCTTAATAACTAGAATAAAGTTTTGGCGTATATTATACCGTAATTATAATAAGGAACCCCTGAAATTTCTATAGGTAATTATTAAGGCCCCTACATTAGAGCCTCTGGTTTGCTTGGCCTGGCCCCATTGGACCCTTTGGGCCACCAAGCGCTGGAAACTCCGGCTGAGGAATCCAGGGTCTGTCGAATCCTGGTGGTCCGAGCAAAGGCCGCAGCAAGACTGTTGATGAAGACGGTTTAGGGTTTAGGGTTTAGGGTGTAGGGTTTACCAATACTGTTGATGATAGAAATCCTGCACTACCGTAATGGTATATTCCTTATACTTCTGGGTAATGACCTTAAACTATGGGAAGGTATATTCGTTATCATGGGTAATGCAGGATGTATACCATCAACCGTAGGATTACGCTTCGCTTCCGGACGACGTCTCTTCGGGGCTTTCAGACCAGGAGGTGGAAGGCTTGCGAGGGCAGTTAAAGAAGCTCCGTAATGCTGTTGTCCCTTTGGTGGTTCTCAGCTGTATGCCGGCATTTCACCTTACTACCAAAGGGTCCTAATGCAGGGTTTAGGAATTATTATTATGATTCAGGGAGGTATCCCCATAACAGTAGATGGGGCCCTTTGGGACTGGCTTCCAGTTCATATCTTCATTATCATTAGGGTTTAGGGTTTAGAGTTTAGGGTTTAGGTATCTGAAAGCCCAAATCTCCCTCGCAGAAACGACCTGAGTCGCCCCGCGGTTTGCCTTTCTGAAATCCTAAGCCTGACAGCCCCAAACCCTAGAACCCTGGAACCCCTTAAAAACCCCCGAACCCTAAACCCTAAACCCTACACCCTAAACCCTAAAGGCCTAAAAGCCCTAAAGCCTAAACCCTAAACCCGACAGCCTATAAACCCTGAATGCTCGATAAACCCTAAACCTCCTAAACCAACTCCTCAGCCCTTAGCCCGGTTCTGCTCCTCCTCTGATGGCTGGAAGAGCCTCTCCACCTGTCTCTATGTAAGGCTTTCGGGGGTTTAGGGTTTTGGGTTTACGTAGATGCCAAGAATCGTACTTCAGCAGATAGGCAAAATCCTGCATCACATCATGACATCATGCATCCTAATGTTTCCAACTTAAGCTACACGAAAACGCACGAGCCCAGTATACGCGCCTTACTAGACTGGAGTTTTTTTTTGGGGGGGATGCTATAGTTTGTATCAAAAGAAGCCAAGGGAATAATATTAGTAAGCATTCAGGCCTTTATGTTACGCCTTAAACTAAGGCCTTACATAGAGATATAATTATAAGCATAGGATACGAAGCATCGGCACAACTACTACCTACCGGTAACAATTATTAGTGCATCCCGACTGATTACCACTCACCCGAATGGCTCAGACCGGCCATGTGGCTAGAATCCGAACCCCGCCTTGAACTCTCAAATCAGGGCCCCAAACCTTCATTCCAACACCCTACAACTCATAGTCACATTAAACCAACACCGCCGTCGCAAACAAAAAAAACGAAACCGTCGCCCCTCAACCAAAACCGAAAGCACACCACCTTCAAACCTATAAACCCTAACCTATAAACCCTGAGACCCAACACGCTAAACCCCAACACCCGAGGACAGCCTTCAGCAAGCCTCGCAGAAACCCAAACTCCCCCAAGCCCTAATGTCCTTAGTGTAGGGGCCTTAATAATTAGAATATGGGTTTGGGGGTATATTCTACTCTAACTATAAGAAGGAACTCTAAGAATAACATAGATAATCATTTAGGCTTCTATGTTAACCTCCTAAATCTTCAGCAACTTGTTGGGTTTTGGACGGTCACTACTTCGTAGCTCTCGAAGTCAATGTCCCGTTTCAAGTTCCCAAAATACTACGGTAAAAAGTACCACCCCCAAAAAAAGAAAAAAGAAAAAAAAACACAAAAAAAACAGGCCCTAACTTAGAGAACTACGCACTGGAAGTTTCGTGGATGGCTACACTTAGGAAGCTCTGATAACCCTGACCCTAAACCCTTAACCCTATAAACTTTAAACTCTAAACCACTAAACCCTAACCCCCCCTAATCCCGAAACCCTAACCGCAATCTCTTGTACTGGAGCCTCCTGGCGCGAACTCCGTGAGTTTTGGATTCAGCTAGGGTTTGCGGCTTAGGGTTTCGGCTGTCGGGGTTTCGGGGTTTCGGGTTTGGGGCTTAGGCTGCTTATGGCTTCCAGTTGAGGGCAAACCTCTTGGTTATATAGCTCCTTTTTTCGGGTTTAGGGTTCAGGGTTTAGGGCTTGGGGTTTTGGGGTTTGGGGCTGCGGTGCGCCTCCACCCTTGCTTTCACAAGACTGCACCAGTCAAGGACATCCTCTGCGTTTCGGGTTTAGGGTTAGAGAAATGGGCTACTATATAGGGAGTTCCGAAAATAGGTGACCCTAATATAGTACCCTAAATAATAGGATCCCTATTATAAGGACCCCCAAATAAGGTATCTTAATTTTCTGAAACTCCTATATAGAAGCCCAAAAAGTTGGAAACCCAACAGCCGCGATCCTTTTGAATCATGTATAGGGAATCCCAGCACTACTTGTGCTGAGTCCGGCTTCCAACTTTTTTGGGGGGTTTACTCTATACGGGTCCGAGGGCTTAGTTTAGGGAGAGCTCCTCTATTGGTTTTCGGGGATTTACGCATCAGGTTAGCGTGGGCCATCGGGCTTTATGATGCTTGGTAGATTCAGCCGCAGATCTGCACTAAACCCCCCTAAACCCTAAACCCTAGACCCTAAACCCTAAACAGTAGACCCTAAACCCTAAACCCTAAACCCTCGACCCTAAACGCTAAACCCTAAACCCATAAACGCTCAGGGACTGAACATCCTTATGCCTGGTCCTGCACTCTGCACTCCAAGAGCCCTGAAAACAGCACCTTCGGAACCCGTGATAATGCTGTAGATGATAGAAATCCTGCATTACCTTAAAGGACCCTCAGAGTATGGGGACTGTGGTATATTCTTTATTAATTGGGCCAATATCCCAGACCTGCCAAGAATCCCGAATTAAGGAAGATACAGTAAGTAATGATAGGATCCTAACATGAGATGTTGGAAGGTCTGGGATAATTCGAATACGGTTTTGGGGTATAGGTCCCTACGATACACATTTCCCGGCTCCGACCTCCAACAATTTGAAGGGTTGAGGGCTTGGGTGTAGTATCGTACTAAGACTTATGTCGGTGAATTTCTGGAAGAGTATATGATTTTATGTACTTGGACTTTTTGCGTTGCCTCGTTCCAACTGTTATTGCTGCTGCTCGCTGCTGCTTGAACATTTTTCTCATATTGCCCCTGCTTTTGCAACTCTGACACTCGATGCGGCTACTGCAAGGATGGATTGATCGCAAAGACGACCATGTGAAGTACCTTCATGCTGCTGCCGGCCATGACGGCGAAGCGGAGATTACAATTTGCCCTAAGGGTTCATGTGCCCAAATGATACACTCTGGCCCGAAGTGACGATATAGGGACTACTTTCAGGTCAAAGTATGTACTAACCCTAAACCCTAAACCCTCCCTAAACTCTAAACCCTAAACCCGAATCCCTAAACCCTTTATCCTAAACCCTAATCCCTAAACCCCAAAAGACTATAGACATGGACCCTTTGGGTTGCTGGTCCTCGATGATGGCGAAGCCCCCCTGCGCGAAACAAAGGCTACCGTAGCCGTGCTCAGCCGTTCTTCAGACCAAGATCAGGTCGGTTTCGATTGGGTCCAGCGTAGACTATTAGGGTTTAGGGCTTAGGTGTACGGGTTTAGGGATGAGGGTTTAGGGGTTTAGGGATGCTTAGGATGTCAATATACAAACAGGTCTTCGTGACTTCGATTGTGTCGAGGTCCCCTGCTTTCGCCGGGACTTGCATGGCTTGTTTGTTTTTGGGCTCAGCCGCTTGAATGTTGATTGCCGACGCCAAAACTCAGTATTTTGATGTTTTGAAAGCAAGCAACACCCACAAGAGCGCAGGATTCGTTTACTACTTGTGGTTGCGTTCAAGGTGCTGTCTATCTGCTTGTTCGGCTGCGTGGCAGTCTACGTTTGTGTCTTGCATATAGCTGTCTCACTACTTTGTTCTAAACCCTAAACCCTAAACCCTAAACCCTAAACCCTAAACCCTGTACACGAAGCTCAGCAGCAGAAGCTTCAGCAGATGTTTCCTGCTTTGTCGACGCTAAGCCTCAAGCTCCTTAGCCTTAGCGCTGAGCCCGAAGCTCTTCAAAGACATCCGCAACGATAGGCTTAGAAACTGAACCCTAAACCCTAAACCCTAAACCCTAAACCCTAAACCCTAAACCCTACACCAACACCTAAAATCCGGTAGCCCTGAACCACTGGATTCAAAGACTTGTGATGTCAGGGGTTGTCGTTTCTTAGAGGACTCCGAACCCCAAACCCTGAACCCGGAGCCTTGAAGTTCAGTGGTTTTTGGCTTGAGGGTCTGGGGCTTCATGTGTGTAGGTGGGAGAAGGTTTAGGTCTTATAGGCTTTATGGGGTTTAGGGCTTAGGGCTTAGAGGGTTTATAAGGTTTAGGCTCTATAGGGCTTAAGGTTTAGGGCTTAGTGGGTTTAGGGTTTATTGGGTTGAGGCTTTATAGGGTTTGTAGGGTTTAGGGCTTATAGGGTTTAGGGTGGGCGATGGAAAGGAAACCCTGGACCGCGACCTCATGTAGCTCCCTCATCGCGGCACGTGCTGCCGGCGAAGAAGAGGAGAAGAGGCTCCTGAGAACGACCGCAAATGCCGGGATTGCAGCCTAAACCCTGAACCCTAAAACCCTAAACCCTAGAAGCCCTAAACCCTAAACCCCAAAGCCCTAAACCTCTAAAGCCTACCTGAACCTAAGCCCCGATACCCTAGCTTCCCTAGCTTGTATGGTTTAGGCTTAGTGCCTGTCGTCGTCGGATGTCGGGGCTGAGGTTCAGGTAGGGTTTAGGGGTTTAGGGCTTAGGGGTTTAGGGTTTCGGGTTTAGAGGTTTAGGGGTTAGGGTTTCGGGTTTACGGGGCAGGGGTTTAGGGTTTAGGTTAGGGGTTTAGGGTTTGGGGTTTAGGGGTTTGGGGTTTAGGGGCCGGGGTTTAGGGTTTAGGGCTTGGGGGTTTAGGGGTTGAGGGGTTCAGGGGTTTAGGGTTATAGGGGTTTCGGGTTATAGGGGTTTAGGGGTTTAGGGTTTCGGGTTTACGGCTTTGGGAGCTTCGGGTTTAGGGGTTTAGGAGTTTGATGTTAAGACCATGTCTGTCTCGGAGCCAATCGATTCAGTGCACATCCAGAGAATACGGCTACCCAGAATTTCCAAAAACCCGTAACTAAGGAATGCATACCTAAATCTTACTATTATAATTTCTTGGGGTACAGCCCTTAATTACAGTAAGGGGTTTTGGAGGATCTGGCTTCCTGAAGTAGCGGCATTGCACGCGCACATGGAAGGCATTAGCCGCGAAGTGACTTAAGTGGTCTTGCCTTCGGGATCTTGGTCCCACAGCGGAATGGCCCTAAGCAGCCCAGCCTAGGGTTAAAGGTTTAGGGCTTAGGGCCTAATCCCTGCTTAAACCTAAACACCTAAACCGGAGGCCACAAACCCTAAATCCCAAACCACAACACCAAGCCCTAAACAAACCATCAACAACCCACCCCTATTCCTTCCGAAGACTTCCCAATTAGCTTTTAGAGTTTAGGTACGGCAGTTAGAGAGAAGAGGCCTACCAGCAAATCACTAACTGGGACTTAAAATACTACAAGTAGAATCCTTCGTCTCAGAACCCATTACAAGGCAGCACAAACGTTGAGATTCCCCGGTGACTCCAACATAGAGTCTGTAGGCTTGAGGGCAGGGAAGGACTATACGGGACTCTTATTTGAAGCGACCTCCACCACTGACCTGAAAAGTCTTCACCCCTTCTGCTCTGCCCTACCTTAAGAACCCCAAACCCACTTTTTTGTAGGTTCTTATTATAAACCCTAATGTGGGATTTAAAGGGGCCCTACCAAAAAAGTAGGTTTGGGGTTCTTAAGGTAAACTATCAACTCGCGAATGGCCACCTCGATCTTCCTCCATCTTCTTCCCTAACATGACGGCCTTGATAGCTTCAAAACAGTTTGGGGTATATCTTAGGGAACATGACGGAATAGGGTTTAGGGTTTAGGGTTTAGGGTTTAGGGTTTAGGAATAGTGTTACCAGTTGCATAGGCCCCCCACATTGAACCCTCCTCGATTCCCAACGCCTTCAACCATCAACGATCTTCTCTTCATCTGAAAACCACAACCCTCTTCCTGAAAGGTGGTCGCAAAGCTCAACAGGCACAAGGGTACTACGAGGGTGTTATGTTCGTTCTATATGGGTTGTATAAGGGTTTGTGATTCTAGATGCATATAAACTGAACCATTCAATGTAGGGCTGCCATGCTGGTCGCGATTTAGTATTATTCGGATTTAAGGGTTTTGGGTTTGGGACCAATTCAGAGTTCCTTGCTACTGAGTAAAGGTGCAAGCAGCTCATGTGGGATTGAACCTTCAAATCCCAACACCGGTGGGTGACCTGGCCACCCCAGAACTCAAACCTGTCAGGTCATTGATCCTAGGTGTTGGGCCGAAACCCGACAACTCTAAAACCCACCTTGTTCCACAATAGGCTTTACCTCAGAAAGCCTACATGTCGGTTTCGCGTCGATAGTACAACTTACATGTCGATATAGATGCTGATGAACAAGGTAACAATGCGTCTTCTTGTGTGTGTCTGTATGTCCATATGTACATGCATACTCAGTATCTTGCGCAGAAACTCCAAAACCCCAAACCCTAAACCCTAAACAGTACAGGCATTAAGGGCCGGAGCCCGACTTATTTCGGCTTGCCTGGCGCTCTCCTCTGCAAAGCGCCTCTCCGGCGTTGGATTTTGACTCTCGAATTCAGGGGTTGAGTGTTGTATAGGGTTTAGGGTTTAGGATTTTAGTGTTTAGGGTGTAGGGTATAGGGTATAGGGTTTAAGGGTATATGCAACCTTAACATACGAGTTTTAACGTAGGTCAGGGCCGTAAGGGCTGACTTTCGAGGCGGCTGCACACTACTTGAAGGAGCTTCTGGGTATGTTTAGGGGCGCATCGTTTAAGGTTTCGGGTGCAAAGTAGCGCCCTATAGGACCCTATGTTGCAGCAAGACAATGAACAGCCACGGGCAGTATAGGCAGGTAGACCTCGAAATCTGAACCTTCTAATCAAAGCCTCCTAGACTCCTAGCTGCATCCTAAACCCTAAACCCTAAACCCTAAAACCCTAAACCCTCCTACCTACATCCTAAACCTGATTCATCCCGCCCTCCCGTGAACATGGCCTTCAGTCCAGGTTTCCACTGCCAATTCGCTATAAAGGTTTATGGTTTAGGGGTTCAGGGTTGTCTCTACGCTGTAAGGTTGAAGGGTTGTACCTGAACCGCCAGGAACGCCAAAGTTTCCGAGCAACCAAATCCCTATCAACCCAAACCCTGAACCCTCAACCTATCCCCACAACACGGCTACACATCCAAACTGCGGGTCCTTTTCGTAACTCTTTAAACCTTAGAAGTTACCTTCATAAGGAACCCTTCAGGGAGCCCGTAGAGGAACCCTAAACCCTAAACCCTGAACCCCTAAACCCTAAACCCCTAAACCCTGGAACCCTTAGAAGGAATCCTTATGGGTCAGCCGTCCGGGATCGGCAAATTGGGCTTTCGGGCCTCCCCCGCTCACGGGTGTAATACAGGGGCCTGAAGAAGTACCTCTGCTTCCTTATTCTAACTATGGTACGCCTTTTATACTGAGAATTTTTTGGGGTATATCATACTAGATTATAGTATTATAATATACCCCAACACCCTATTGCAGCGTAAAAGGCGCCTAGATGAGGTTCTAGATGCCCCAGTAAGGCAGCCAAGCAAAGGGTTTAGGGTGTAAGGTTCTCCGTCCTGAGACCCTAAACCCCTCAACCACCATGTACCCTAAACTTTAAGCCTCAAGCCGCAAGCCTTAAACCGCTTGCCTTCCTTCCCCAAGAAGCCCGGGAAATAAAAGGCTGAACTTTCAGGTTGCTACTAAAATTATGAGAGCCCGAAAGGTTTACAGGTCGGGTATTTAAAAATTGAAGCACTCAAGTGAGTCCTTTTTGGGCAGAACTCTGCGGGTCTGGATCGAGATCCTCTGAGCTACAGTCAACTTTAGCCCTTAACGGTTTAAGGTTTAGGGGTTTAGGGTTTAGGGTTTAGGGTTTAGGGTTCAATGACATGTCTCGTTAGTGGCGATAGGAATCATAATACGCTCCCTCTTTGGCGCTGCAGTTCTCAAGCCCACACGGCCTAACATCCATAATCCCCAAACCCGAAAACCGCAGGATTATCAACACGCTTGTTCTGGAGAGCATTAGTACTTGCTTTACACACTGTGCCTGTAACCAATATTTGCGTATACGTGTGTATACATGTGTAGAAGTGTATACACACGTGTAAACGTGTGTGTGTGTGTATATATATATGTATATATATATATATATGTATATGTATGTATGTATGTATGTATGTATGTATGTAGTCACATATACATAGAAAACAATTCATATACACACATATACAAACATAGACGCAGATGCATATATATATATATGTATATATATATATATACACACAGCCCGAATGTTGACCGTAGCTCATCTTATGGCATGCAGCCTCAGATGCCGCTCTGCGCGCTCCCCTAGGAGCTCGAGCGGAACGAGAACTGTGCTTTAGGACGGAAGGCACTCTGAAACGCAGGTTTAGGGTTTCGGGCTCTAGGGTTTTGGGGTTCAGGGTTTTAGGGTTTAGGGTTTATAAGGGTTTAAGGAGTTAGGGTTTTAGGGTTAGGTTTCATGGGCTCAAGGCCTGTAGGGTTCTGCGGTTCGGGGTTAGAACCTATCACTGCTTTCGGCTGGGGTTCGGGTTTAGGGTTTAGGTAACATAGACAAGTATGAACGGTTCAGGACAATGCCAACAAAACGTATTTCTTAGCACTGGGGCACGAGTCGGGCCTGCGGTCTAGGCTGAGCAGGTTCGGGAGTGAAGTGCTAAGCCCCAAACTTCGATCATGATGGATGCTCGGACAAGCGAGTTCAATACCATATCGTGTGCAGCATGTACCTCATGTTACACACGAGCACTTTGACTGTCACAGTTACCTGGCTTCCAGGCCCAGCATCATCCTAAAGGTAGATGCAGCGAGAAGTCTCGCAAGGTGCTGCGGCATGTGGTAATCTTGCTGATGGACGACAGTTGATTGCAAGAAGTCGGGTACCCTAACAGCCTAGTACTATGCAAGTTCAGGGTCTAGGGTACCCTAATAGGACTATGTAGGGGTTGGGGTATATAAATTAGTGGGACCATTTGGTGTACTGCAGTATTACTATGACAATGCACGGCTGTGTCCATCAGCAAGTCCGTGCCTTATCGTAAGTTTTCAGAAAGGAACGCTGCGGGGGCCCGTGCTTCTCGTGTGGAGTAGTCTCATATTGTCTGTGTTGCAAGGATCACATACTTTCAGTTCATTTCATGCAGATAACTGACTCAATTGCTAAACTAGCGAAGCACAGAAGTTGTATACTAGCAGTCGCTAGGCAATGACCTTCAATAATGCCCACACGCATTTAGTAAGACTCACTGAGTTCATAAACGACCATGCCTTTGCCGAAGTGACACGGGAAAATAGCATGTGCTCGTCGAGCAGGGGGGGGTCGGCCCAACAACAAAAAAGGAGCGGGGGGGGGGAGAGAGGCGCCAACAACAACAGCAACAAATAAAAATATTGCTAATGGATCTGTATATATATATATATATACATATGTCTATCAATATTGTGTTGTTGTTTATTTTGCTTGGTTTTTTGTTGGCGCCCCCCTCCCCCCCGCCCCCTTATCCTTTTCTTTTGGGGCCGACCCCACCCCCACCCGGGCTCCACGAGCACGTGCTATCTCCCCGTGGCACTTGGGCGGACAGCATGCCCGGCTTTTAGGTCTTCGTCTCTCGAGGTTGCGTACAGTCCGTCTCCTGGGCTTCGTTCGTGCGGTTTCCACCCCCGGACTTCGCTCCACACGAGGAGGCGAGGCCTTGCGCAGGTGCCAACTTGGCGGATCCCGCCGGCCGCCCGTGATACGGAGGTTGGCGTCCTGCAAGGGTCCACTCGGGTGCGATCGACTTGCAAGCGCGCTATAACCCCACCTCTTGGAGAGTGAAGGTTGCCACCTGCGTTGGGTCCACGGCGGCCAGGACCCGTCTGTCGCCCACCTTGGCCTCGCGAGACCGCCAGCCCGGCAACGTGAAGCGCATGCGTAATCGCGAGCCTTCCCCAGGGCGAACCACAGGGCCACCAGGCACTCCGAGGTGTAGGACAGCCACGGAGATGCCTCGGTAATGATTCGATCGAGCCGGCGACTTCGCGAGTGGCTTTGCGGATGCTACAGACAAGTCGAAGCGATCTTGATTGGCAGGCTGGCCCGGGGATTTACTGCCATGTGCTCGCAGACGGTGACGTCAATATCACCTGCGCCACGGGACGGTGCGATTTCGCTCGCCCGCGTGATGCAAGTCCCGCCTTTGGCCCGGCTGCAGTCTCGAAGGCGATGGGCGCCGCGCCACAGCAGACCTGTAGAGATGGGTCCAATCGCTCGGGCGCGAGTTGCGAGGAAGAGTGGGCCCGCACCCAGCGCCATTTCGGACTCGTATCGGCGCTCGATCGCCTCCGTGCGGCAGAGGAGGTCCTCGCCCCGCAGCATGCGGAAGAACTCCTGCGGCATCGTCGTCATTCGCCGTCGCCGAGTGTCTGGCAGGCTTGTAATATGTACGACGAACGCAACGTGTGCTCGGCCTTCGCTGCTGCGCAGTGCGCCAGGGCGCCGTGGCGCTGCTGCAACTGAGCACGTATGCAAATTAGGTCGCTTCCATCACTTGTCGCTACACAGACTTACGTCGCTGCTCCGGCTGACGGTTTACTGACCGAGCACCGGGCTTGGGCGAGGATCTCCTGGGGGTTCTCCTTGTCGTTGGCCATTGCGCAGGCGTCAGCGATGACCTCAGAGTAAAAGCTGTCGGAGGGCGCAGGCTGCGCTTGCTTGGACCCGGCAAGCTCGACGTAAGACATGACGTCGCCTGGGCCGGTGAGGACGCGAACTGAATTGCAAGACCCGAAGAGCAGACTTGGGGGAGGTCGAGCAAGGTCTCCAGAGAAACGAGCTGCGAGTGCTGGACGAGCCGAAGAGAAATTTCGGCCATTACAAGTACTGGGATCGCGTATGTCTGCGGCCGAGGGTATCTGTCTACGCCCAAACCTTGGAGACCCCTCGTCAAGATGTGATTGTCCGCAAGGTGAGA
>CAJNDV010031022.1:34583-52138 GCA_905221635.1 Symbiodinium sp. CCMP2456 | reverse complement strand
GTGATTCCAGCAAGATGACTGAGCAGCGACTTGTTTTACCAGCATTGGTTGAAGGTCGGGAAGGAGTTGCGTTCGTCTCTTACTTGGACATGCAGCCTTGTGCCGTTGACATGGTGCAATTGCTCGACACGGGGCTGCGATGCTGAGCCATACGAAAACAATCAGCCAAATTGAAGCGGGCGGCAGGCTGTTTCTGGCAAAGCTCAACACAGACATTGCTGCCTTGCTGGTAGTCGGAATGGGCGAATGTGAGCAGGGAGTGGCGGTGAATAGCGTCCTTAAGTTGCGCTGACATCTGGCGGCTAGCAAGACCCCGCATGTTGGGGCCTGGGAATGTAGCGATCTAGAATAAAAGCTAATCACGACACTGGTGCGGGGCACAGGCTTGTTGGGTCAACATGTGTGGCGGAAGCTGCAGACAGATTGTGTATGAAACGAAGCAGCAGACCGTTTTTGGGTCGGGTTTCACTGTTCGCGAGACGTGTTGAGTCGCTGTTCGCTCGAGGAGCTCCAGCATTTCGAGGCCAGCTCTGTGCAGACTTCCAGCGGGTAGTAGGTGCGCTGTTGCACCAAGTTCCCTCTGGATGTTGTGCCGGCCATGAGGTGCAACGGCAAATCCTGCAGCGCTGCCCGCTTCGGGATTGACCACTTACTAGACTGCCGACGAAAAACGGCGAATGCATCCTCACACAAACAGCTTGGTGATGCCAGGCTTGTTTATCGTTGTCGGTGTCACGTGCCAGGATAGTTTGCTGCTTGGGGCTTGTTCTTCGCATGCTTTGCCAGCTTAAACGTAGTATTGCTGAGAACCGCGAAGGAAGGTGCAATCGCCAATCCTGTTGGCTTCCTTGTCGTTTAAGATGTTTAAGACACTTACGGTTGAAGGACGAAGGGTGGGTCGCTGCTCACTACAAATTCGTTTGATGCAGTGATATGCTCTGATGTTGATGTGCTGCTGTCACCCGCTGCTTGTTGGCTCCAAATCCAGATAGACCGTATCGACGGCCCCGGAGCCTCGTATTACAATTGGTCTGAGTGAAGCTTTCTGCGTTGTTCAAAGCCATTCACAACACCACCACAGTAGGATCGACAACGTAGTGCACGGTCCGGTACAGCTTCGTGCGGGCACAAGCTTATCCAGGCTGGTTCTTGTGACAGAAGCTAGCAGGTAGCCTGCAGGAGCTTCGAGAAGTTCTTGCTTACAAACACCACATTATTCGGTGGAGTATGACCACCTCGGCAGTTCAAGGCGACACGGGGCCCCGAAAGCATTCGTCGGGGCACCTTGCCCTCCCGGCGTTCCTGCAAGAAGATGCACTGAGCCAGCTTGACATCTAGCTTCATGAGACCTGCTACACGACAACTTCATCACTTAATCGAACTCATTGCTAGGATGTGCTTGGAAGGCAGCTGTCACGTCGTGAGACTGACCGAGGAATGATTGCGGCTTCATGGCCGGGAAGCTGGATCTGAGGCCTTCAGATCCTGGGGGAGAGGGGTACTTCGATCTTTTGGAAAGTCCGATCCCGGCCTAGCAGTGCCGAAACTCAGAAACGACATTGCCTTGCCCCATCCGTCAACTGTCATGCTTCGCATTATGCATCTCAACGCGCCTGAGTGCTGCCGAAAGCTACCTCTTACGTTTACTTGAAAAGACATCCGATCCCCTCTGGAGTTAGAATCCCATCTAAATCCTCCGGGCCAAGGAAGCGCAGAGAAGCTAACTTTCTGAAATTTCAGGATGAACAACGATGACCACGAGAGGTTCAGTTCGGCGAACCTCGAAGGGAGTGGGAAGCAGTAACTTCCAAGCAAGACTAAGTAAGACTGGAGTGACATGGAAAGACGAGGTGGAATTTATACGTCACGTGCATCCAGACAGCAGGGCTCGGCCAGCCAATGCGGTGCTGAAATCCACGGCAAGTCCTTCGCGAGGCGGAAGGCGCAGATAGCTCGGGGGCGTCCCTCTGATCATGGTGCTGATGTGCTCGTCGCCACGCAGCAAGGATGTATAACGGATTTGCAGGCTAGTGCAGAGGATTCGCTCTTAGGTGCAGCCCTCCAGAGACTTTGACCTGGACAAGACCATCTTCCGGACGCTGGACCTTTGCCATGCTGAGCTTGCAGCATTTGCAGCGGCAGCAGTGCGAGTTGAATTCCTCGGCCCAAAGGACACCACACTGGCCCGCCTGGCTACCAAAGATCGGATGGGAATCGAGGCGTCTTGAATCGACGCAATGGCATTCTAGTGCAGCCTGTTGCAGGTGAAAGTGTTGGCTTTGCGTCTTTGCATGGCCAGGCTACTTTGCAGTGTTTAATTTGCTATTGCCCGTACGAGGTGTTCTGGACAGAGGATGCTGCACGTCGAATCGAAGGCAGGGCTCTTGTTGCTTGCGATGAGACTTCGAATTCTGGGCCCATGTGACGCTCTGTATTTGCTCATGTCTTTTGGGCCGGCGTCTCTCCATCACAGGTCCCCGCAGTGTAAGACACCGTCTGCGGCCATCCGCAGATTCCGACGGCCTTTGGTTTCTCGAAGGAGTCGTTTCCTGTCGGCTGTGCGAGGTTTAACCGACGCCTTCCGAAAGCCTGTCTGTCTGATGTGTTTTTTCCCTACGCCGTGTTTCTGCATTTCTTCCCGAGAAGTTCTGCGCCGGGGCGCGTGCAAGTGCTGGAAGCGCCATGCGCCCATGCAGGTGCTTTTGCTGCCCTTCCCTTAGCTCCGCCTCACGAGCAGGCAGGGCTCTTAGAGTCCTGGAGCATTCTGCAATGTGCTACTTGTAAATTTCTCCATGTTTGTGACATCGGAACAGGCACTGCTGAATTTCATGCTACTTGGCGCTGTCTTCCAGTCAAAGCTATTTACGGTGGTTCCTGCGAGTCCGGGCACGGGTCTGTCAGCATGTCTTTGTGTCCTCATGACACATGGGTTCAGAATGTGTTGAGACTCTCGCACGAAATTCGCTGTCTCATGCTGTCTCCGTCTGCGCGATGCCGCTGTGTGTTTCACTTCGACGGAACTGAGGAGGGATGACTGCGACTTCAGGACTGGCAGCTCGTAGTTGCATCTGTCAAATCCCGTCATCTGTTTCTACAGATCCTTGTTGATGAATCGATTGCCCCCACGAAACCCCTCTCCCCGAAAAAAAGCAGTTTGACGAAAAGTTTATGATTTATGTTGCAATGTTACCGTTCCTCCGAGCTTCTTTCTAACGAACCCTTTTGACTTGCAGCCTGCAGTTCGTATGCACTTGCGCTTGAGCCGTGCCGACTTCCAACTCCTACTAAGCGATACTGTCCGTCGCTATCCGCCTCCGAAAGGAAGAGGTCCGATACAGGTCAAGAATGATAGACAAAAAGGATGCTTTAGGTCTTTATGTTTCAAGTCTTGTCCAATCTTCAGTCGTCGTCTGGGTATTTTTGGACCCATTCAAAGTCGAGCAATCGCTTCCTCGTATGTGATATTGAGGGCCCCTATTCGCTCGCTCATGCCTCTTTTGGCAATTTTCATTTTCGCAAACCGGATCGAGATGAATGTGCTGATGGCCTTTTTACGAAGCTTCCTCTAGTTGTGCTGATCACTACATGGGGGCTATGGGATATGAGGCGGGGAGCAACACAAATTAGGGTCGATTTCGGTGAGGCTTTGCCGCAGCGGGAATCCGCATTGAGGGCGAAAGGAACTGCTTCTGATCCGCATGATGGGGTCGGGTCTTGACGCCGTGGGCAAGAGAGCAGCCTGCCCGCCCCGGCAGCAGTGCGCTGCTGTGCAGCTCACGAACAACAGTTGTCGGTTCCTGAATGCCCGTCGTCGGCTTCAGCACTCAGCCTCGCACGCTGCCTCGCTTTGGTGACCTTAGAACTGGAATACCTGTGGATTGTGTAGAGGATATCTGTTGGGAGATGAGTTGGTGCAGCTTGGAAAACCCACAAGAATCTTCTCAGCCACTGGACGTTTCTGCACGAGCTTGGATGGGTGGGTGGTTGGAGTGGGTGAGTTGGTGGGTTGGTGGACCTGTTGGATGGATTGGAATCATTGGGCTAGTGCGGCGTGGCGTGGCATAGGCTCGGGTGGTGAAAGGAGGTGTTTGTGTGTTTGCCTCCGTGTGTGCGTGCGCGTGCGCAGGCCTGCCCGTTACTTTGGTTGTCAATTCGGGTGCTCACATTTGCGTGTGTGTGTGTATGTATATGTATAGGTATGCACATGTTATAACATACCTACATACATACACACATACATACATACATACATACATACATACATACATACATACATACATGCGTAGATGCATGCATACATACATACATTCATATATATATATATATACACATATGGATACACACATATGTATACATATATATATATATAAATGTGTGTGTATGGTACCCCCGCCCCCCCCCCGCCCGAGTTATCCACCAGTTTTGGTGCAAATCCTGTCTATTATGCCCAAGACCCTTTCCCTCTTACTTCTAGTTTTGAGAATACACTGTATGTGCGTATGTGTCTACTCTGAACTCTAGTATGGTCTTTGGAATTCTCTTCGCACAGTCCGTGAACCAAAAAAAGTTCACTAGGCCTCTTGCATTCAATAGGGCTGTCAGACTGAAGATTGAAGATGCCCTGAAAAAGTTTTCTGTGACATCTTCAATCTTAAATCCGACAGCCCTATTGAATTCAATAGGCCTGTTGAATTCAAGGGGTTTGTTATGCACTTAAGGCGACTTACCCTCCAATGGGGTTCGATACCAAAACCGGTAGCTGTATGTACGCTCGCCTCACCCCCGTCCTCCTCCCCGTGCTTGCTCAATTCACATGGCTGAGATGCAAGTCTCAGGCATCGTGAAGTTCGACGACGGCGCAGCGTATCTGCGCTTAGTCCCCGCGAACATCTCTTCCTCATCGCAATCCTCGGCACCGGAGTCTACAACCTCGCCCATCCCATGGCCCAAGTCCAACAAACGTGCGGACATAGCGGTTTGGGAAGCCATTAACGGTAGCAAGGTCGTGGTGCATCCCGCTCGGCAGCCTGTGACATTGCAAGAGTTGCAGACGAGCATGAACAACATCCAGCGCTCACTCGGATTGCCACGGGTAGCAACTGGCGGGTGGAATGCAGATGCCGACTACAAGTTACTGCTTCTTTTGGCTGCCGCAAAGAGGGCCGCTCCAATGCCGAAGCCCAAGGCCATCAAGGATGCCAGCCCGGGACGGCCATCGAGAACACCAAAGACAACGATGTACAGATGGATGCCAACCCGGAACCCATGGTCGTGGACGTTGAGCGTTGGGCCACACAACATCATGGAGGTCGATAACGAGGCGCAACCCAGCATGGAGACCGGAGCCCAACGGCAGCATGGCCCCCATCGTCTTCATCGGGATCCTCCTCGTCATCCGCATCTTCAACGCCAAAGGCTGCTTGGAGGCATCGCATTCAGGTGTTGGAAGGATGGCTCGCCGAGGTAAACGAAGACCTTTGGCATGCGAATGAGGCGTCGGGTTTCAACGCATAAATCGGTGGCGGTCTCACGTCAGATGCAGCTAGTCTTCCGCCGGCGCTGGAAAAATGTGACGATGCACGGATCTGCGTGGATGTTGCTGCAAGAATGAATCGTCCGTGACTGCCGACTAAGCATTGTGACCATCAAGCAAGCAAGCTTTCCAGTGTTCTAGCATGAGGACCCCTTCGAAATTGTACCTGGCCGGGGGGGTGGCTCTGCCTGCCAATATTTCCGAAACCTATTTTGGGAGAGTGGGGGGGGGGCCAGAAGAAATAGGTACCGGGGCTCCAGACGAGAGAGTTACATAGTGAGACAAGTTTTGGTTTGTGCTGCCATGTCGCTTGCTTTGTCAAGGGAAACATGTAGCCCACTTACATCCTTTACCCACGCTCGTACAGATAAATGGGTCCAGCGAGGGGGGGTCCCCCCTGGTGTTTTAATGGGGCATGTAAGAGGGGAGAGTAGAGTCACCCCCCCTTTCCGGTACCCATTTTTGGGCTCTACGTGGATGGATTCCGTTGTTAGGTGATTGTGTTTGGTGGGCACCGACAAAGGGCTGCCCCTACATCCTCCACGGATAAATGGGTCCAGCGAGGGCGGGTCCATCCTAGAGAGTCCATTTTTCGGCTCTACGTGGATGGGTTCCGGTGCTGGGCGATTGTGTTTGGTGGGCACCGACAAAAAACCCCTACATCCTCCACCCACACTCGTACTGATAAATGGGTCCAGCGAGGGGGGGCCCTCCGAGTGTTTTAATAGGGAATGTAAGAGGGGAGAGTAGAGTCACCCCCCCCCATCCGGTACCCACAAAAACAGGGAAGCCCCCGACATCCTCTACCCACGCTCGTACGGATAAATGGGCCAAGTGAGCGGGGTCGCTCCTAGTGTTTTGAAAGGGGATGAAACAGGGGAGAGTCCCGGTTCGGCATAGGTCTAGGCCGTCTGCGTCTGGGAGGCATGGGCAGAGACCACAGACCAGAAGAGGGGCTTTCAAGGAAAAGGAAGGGCGATGTGCGAGGAATGCAGATTCATGGTCCCTTCATGTTCTTTGTGAAGCGAGTTGGCAGAGTCATGCAGAGTCACACGACCCCCCCCTCAAGTCAGACGGCCTGGAAATTCCGGTGCCTATTTCAGACCCCCCCCACCCCCCATACCCCCCCTCGAGGGGGTCCTCATGTTCTAGTTTTCTCTTCGTCAACGACCATGTCGGGGAGTGTGCCTGAGCAAGCCACCGGACAAAAGGCGGAGCCTCCGCTTGTTGCCAGTCCCCGACACCTTCGCCAAGGAAGCAAGCTGCAGGAGTGGCTTCGTCCAATTTGTCTACTTCCAGATTCGCCAGACTCGCCTGAAAACACTCAGCCGGGCAATTGGTTCATCTGTCACGACATATTGGGACAGGCGCCGTGCCCAACCGAACTGACCGCAGCCGCTTCAACTTCGGCGACGCAACTCTCAAGCTACGCAGACCGCGATCCAAGTCTCCTATGTCTCTTATGCCTCCCGGCGTGCAAGCTCCTGCAACTCCGACCATGCCGACCTCCTCGTCGCACGATCCTGATCGGGAGCTGGTGATGAGACGGACGTTGCTGATCCAGCCGATGAGCGCGAGACGGGGGTGGCCACATCAGCTAGGAGGGCTCATAACCCTTGCGACTGTGTGTTATCTTGCTGCGTCCCCGGCGATTTGCGCCAGGCGGTGCCCCCTCAGGGCTTTAGGGGTTCTGGGTTTAGGGTATAGAGTTCAGGTTCTTGGGTGGGTTGAGGTTTAAAGGTTCTGGGTCACGGGTTTCTGGGTTTCTAGGCTTTGTTGCTCGCTCTCGCGGTGTTAGGGTTTCGGGGTTGCGGGCTTCTGGGTTCAGGGGTTTATGTTGCTGGGTTGCAGGCTTGCGGGTTTCGGGTTTTGTGGCTCATTGTCGCGGTTTCGGGGTTTAGGGCTTCTGGGTTCACGGTTTAGGGTTCGTGGGTTCAGACTTGAGGGTTTCTGGGTTTTGTGGCTTGTTCTTGCGGTTTCGGGGATTGGGGTTTCGGGGTTGCGGGCTTCTGGGTTCAGGGGTTTAGGGTTTTTGGATTGCAGGCTTTCGGGCTTTTGTGGCTCATTATGGATTGAGGGCTTCGGCGTTGCGGGTTTCTGGGTTCCGGGGTTTAGGGTTACTGGGTTGCAGACTGGAGGGGTTCTGGGTTTTGTGGTTCATTCTTGCGGTTTCGGGGGTTGGGGTTTAGGGGGTTTCAACAAAAATAACAGAAATAAAAATAAGTTAGAACTAAAGAAAGAAGGAAAAAACAGAGGAAACACCAAACCGGATCGAGGAAATCTACGGGTAACCTTAGGCACCCATTTTATAGCGAACCCGCCTTGGCAGCACAATTCTTGCGTAGTTTTGCGGTTTTTATCAGGGTACCCTCGCCGGCCATTTTATAATATGCTCTTGTTTTGGCAACATCTGCATCGCACCGATGGGCATGATGCCATCGGGCAACTCAAAAACTTGCCGGGTGACCCTCGCAGGTCATTCCATAGTGAATATATTCATGGTTACCCAACACGATCCATGCCGCACATTTTTTCCGACAACCCTGGTTGGTCATTTTATAGACCCTGTTTTGCGTTGTGTTTTTTCTTGGGTACACCCTAGTGGGCCATTCTATACACCACTACCGCTTTAAAATGGGGCTCCAGGGTATTACGGAGATATTCAAAGGGTATACTATTATTACTACTACTACTAACTACTACTACTACTACTACTAGTACTACTACTACTACTATTACTACTACTACTACTACTACTACTACTACTACTACTGCTACTACTACTACTAACAACAACAACAACAACAACAACAACTATTCGCCCAGCTTCTACTGCATACGACGTACAATAAAGCCCGCCGACTCTCCTCCAAAGCCCAGCACGTTTAAAAAGAGCCCGCCCGCCCAAAAGGGTCCAGAACAGCCCGTTCGAGGTCCAAAAAATCCTAGCCCAGGGACCTGTGTTGTTCGTATCGCATGGCTCCTGCACCGCAATCTGTATTTGGTCATGTAGGGATCCACGGTCATGACTTGAGAAGCCGAACATAGCCGAACCATACTTGTCCAGGATGGAACATGCTGATGGTTCATTCCTGGATCACCTGCAGTTTTGCTACGAATATTGCGCAGCTCACTTTGAAGGCCATTCGCCCCGCGTTTTATTCTTGCACCCAGGCAGCAGTCGGCAAGAAGTTGGCGCGAAGGAACTGTTCTGTTCATAAGTTAGCCTGCCAGGCATAGCATCATGGGAGTTGGCACAAATTATTTCCCGATGAAGTTGGAGCTCCTGCCAAAGTTGCGGATGCTCGTGTCGGATGAGGACTGGAACAGTGCACACATCCTTCGTGTCCAAGCCTGCTTGATGCATGCAATTCCTCTGTTATGAAAGCTGGGCATGGGTATCTGCTGGAAGTTCTTATTTACCCGAGCGCTCCCCCGCGGAAAGACCTCAGGATACCTCAGACACATATTGGTTGGCTTGCCGTTTCAAGCTGCCCAAGTCGTAACAACTGCGAGCTCAGGGATTGGTTTTCTCGGAGACAGTGTGCTTATTTCACTTACACCGCCAAGCTGTAGAGTCATTGGTTGGTGATGTTCCAAGATTCGTTTTGGCTTCATGAGCATACAGCACGCATCAAGCAAAACCTTACTCCTACAGCATCGTTGCAAGATGTTGCAAGTTTCATGTACGCCTGCTGGAATAGTCTGTTCTCTCTCGACCCCGAACCAGACGCTCTTTCAGCATCTGTCACCGCATTCACTTTTGGCATTCGTGCTCAGCTGCCACAACAGGCATTAGCGTTGCCGGCCTGAGTCCCTCAACCGAACTGATGCACGTTGACATGTACGTTCATACGTCCGTTGACGCTGGTTGCGATTGTAGCCCCAAATCTGCTTGTCGTTCATTGCACCCCTTGCCGATTGCTTCATCCCAGTTCTACTCCTTCGGTGGGGTGTGCCGGTGCAATGATATGTGTAGTTTGTGCAAGTACGCCTTCATCGGGATCGGGGCGAAGTCATGTCCACACCGTATATCGGGGCTGCGGCATCACACCAGGAATGACATCGAACTTTGCATCAATGCTTGACTTGCAGGCTTGGCGTTGCAGGAGGTGCTGTAATTACTTTTCAAGAAGCCTTAGTGCAGACTTGCCTGCAAGGAGTTCAAGCATATCGAGGCAAGAGCCTGTGCAGTTGATGATCTGTTTCCTACACGAAGCACTTTGCCAGGAAGCATTTAAAGTTCTGCTGCATATCTATTTAAGGGTCTATGTTGCCAGGCATTCCCCAGCATATTGCGCCTGCTACTGCACTTCGACTTCGTCCAAGAGCTCGAAAGTCAAGGCACAGACCCAGACACATGTACGTGTTCCCCCCACAAGCGAAGTCGCACACGCGTTGCATCTCTGAGCTGACAGAAGGTGGTCGTGTTGGAGGTAGTTTCTCCTAGTTCCGGCTGTAGGTATGTGTTAATTTCAATTGCGATGCTGTAGGCTTTGCAGCTTGAGCTTCATGCTGATGGCATAGCTGGGGTCGATTCAACATGATTTCTTAAGGGGTGCCTGGCACTTCCGCGGGTACTTGTCCAAAAGGGTAATTCTGTTTCAGGTCCTGGACGATTGGCACAGGATTTTGGGGGAGTCTACTTCCACCGCGTGCTGGACAACAAGTGTCTGGTCAAGAACAGAAGGTTCTCGCCAGAAGGCTCACAGCTCACAAGGTGGGTTAAACTGATCAAAGGCTGGCTAGCTTGAATGACGATGAAGGACGTAAAGGGCACCCGACGTACGTGTGTTCATGTGCACAAAACCCTTCTGGATGCGGGACGTAGGCGGACTTCACGTTTTGATCCGAGACTACCGATGAAGATGGCTTCCCGGCAACTTTGGGCTCAAACCATCCAGTGCTGCACTTTTTTATTTCACAAGGCGGGCCTGAGGCTTTCGGTATTCAGCAGTCCAGTTTCATGCTTCAAGCTGACGTGGGAGGTTGAACCTGCGCTGCTGCGGAGCATGTCGCGCAGATTCCAAGTTGCAAAGGCGTCTCAGAAAGCATATTCACACATGCCCCGCAGCTTGATCAAACTTGGGCTGGTGGGACGAGAGCCGATGAGACTTCATCGATCAAGGAGCCCTGCTTTGTGTTTTGTTGTTGTCTGGTCTTCTACGCTTTGGCTTTGCTTTGTGTTTTCCTGTTCTAACTTGTTCTTGTGCTTGCTTGTTGTTTTAGGTTTGTTTGTGCTTTGCTTTTTGCTTTTCTGCTTTTCAGCTGTTCTTTCTACCTTCTGCCTGTGTGCACTTGTCGTTTTCTGCTTGTTCTTGATTTTGCTTTTCTGCTTTGCCTCTTTTCTGCTTCTTTGCTCTTCCGCTGCTTGGATCGCCAAATGGGGGGGATTCAGAGATGTAATCAACCGGGATCCCCCAATGATTGGGGGCGTTGAAGATGTGTGATCAACCTGGATCGCCAAAGGCGGGGTCGTGCTGAAGATACGTGATGAATCGGGGTCGCCAGAGAAGATGGCGAGTTTAAGCTATGTGATCGACCGGTATGCCAAATGAAGCGGGCGCGTTTATTTATGGGATGTGATGAGGGGCGTGTTGAAGATCTGTGATACTTAAGAACTGTGATCAACTTGGATCGTCAAACGAGGGGGCCAGTTTGAGATACGTGATCAGGCGGGATCGCGAAATGAGGGGGTCTGCTAAGGTTTTGTGATGACTCGGGGTATGTATTGAATCGGGATGGCCCAATGAGGGGCGGGTTCAAGAAACGTGATCCAGCAGGATCGCCTATGATATATGGTGAGTCGGGATCGCGAAAGGAAGGGGCGAGTTTAAGCTATCTCGGCACCTAATGAGGGGGCACGCTTAAAATTTGTGATGCACCGGGATCGCCAGAACAGGGGACGAGTTAAGACACTTGGGCCGTCAAACAAGGGAACGTGTTGAATATATGAGGGAGTTTCAGCTTTGTGATCAGCCAGGATCGCCAAACGAAGGGGCGGGTTCAAGAACTGTCACCAACCGGGATCGCCACATGAGGGGGCGTGTTTAAGATACGTGATGAATCGGGATCGCCCGGGGGTCCGCCAAAGGAGGGGATGTGATATGATGTGATCAACCGGGGTCGCCTAATGAAAAGGCCGGCGTGTCTTGTGATGCAGCGTGTCCTGTCCAGGACATCAAGAAACGCTGTCATGAGAAAATTCAACATCTCCAATCCTGAAACTCACGAAGCACTGTTATGCGCAAAAAGTTCCCGGCATGTTTGCATTGTTTTGAGCATTACAGCGTTTCGCGCACCCTACCCCCCCAAAGACCGAGCATATATATATATATATGTGTGTGGCTCATGTGGGCATCTACATGTAGATAGCACGCAGATACAATCGAAGTTGTAGATGTACATGTATATAGATATACACAAGTATAGAAAGAGAGAGAGTAGGAGTGAGCATGCATTTGATTATGCATAGACAAAGATACTTAACTGCCGCATCAACTGAATGCTCCTGATGTTATCAAGCTCGGCATGGGCGAGGTGGGACTCGGACTTACCAAACCAGCAGAAGCTCATTTTGATGACCTGGAGGACTTGCTTTAGGGCATGCCACTGCATGCTTGTGAGAGACCTGCCGCACGGCGTGTTGACCTTGGCTGCCCCGTAGCCCGAACAGGGGCCCCTTGAGCAGGATGCTACCGTGCACGGGGACCAGCAAGGAACTAGAGCTGTAGCAGGGCTGTTCGTTTGCATTGTCATGGTGATCACATAAGCGTTTATGCTTGTGTTGGGTAGTTGTACTGTTGAACTCGTGCCTTACTTGTGAAGGACTTTCTCTGCACGGTGGAGCGTCATCCCGGTTCCTTTGAACAGAAGATCAAGTTCCTGCGCGCAGCTTGGGATGCCAAGGTCGGATGTCAAATCAAGATTCAGAGTTGCTTGCTTGTACTGTTGCCAAGCTGGAAACTGCACCGCGGTAGATCATGGAGTATCGTGGTGCATTCTGTGTGGCCAGTGCGATATCGTAAGCTGTTGCTGCTGGAAAGTTGAGGATTTACGATTCGGCAATGAACAGACTTCAGCCACGAGGTTGCTCTCCCAACATTGTGTCATGCTGGGGAAGCCGAAAACCACGACTGACCTGTTCCCTGGTCACCAGATCTGTGCAGCGGCGGAACAGCTGCCCGAGCAGGGCACCAGGGTGGGAAGCGCCACAACGGCCATGCCACAGCAAACAACCAGCACGGAACTCCGCCGCTGCATTCACGCCTAGAAGCGGTTAGAGCGGCTAGAAGATTGTTCAGGCAAGGTTTTCAGTCTTGCGAAACTCTCGCAGTCTCTCCGCCTGGGCAGTGGATGGCAGTGGCTGGAGTGGTTGTAATTGTAAGGAGGTGCCGAATGTGTGAGGTGCTTGTAATGCAACATAGCCACGTGAACCGTGCTTGAGTACTCAGATGGAAGCCGTCCCGCAGAGCATCCAACAGAGTTCAGATGCTCTTCAGCTTCCGATGGACCGTCCTCACAGCAGCGGCAACGAGTGCCCGATGTGGACGTGTCTCGGCTTGCTGCCGGCCAGTCTCTTGAAACAATGCAGATGATCTGTTCTGCTTGCTGTTGACTCAAGGCGACAGACAAGCTGCGCGGTGAAAATCTGCCACCCGCGTGCTGTTTGCCTGTGAGGCAGCAACATTTGCGACATGCATGCCACCAGGGAAACTGCTACGAAACAGTTTTTCCTCATTCTTGCCGGAACAACTGAAGGGACGAGTTTTGCTCCTGTGTGCATGTGTGTGTCGCTGCGGTGTCTGCCTCAGGGTGGAGTGTATCATGGCAAAGCTGTGCACTCAAGTTCCACGGTCCTACCGATGTCGCCGGAGATACTGTGATGTCAGGACTCTTTCCTTCGATGTTTTTGTGGCCGGAGCGCCATGTCACTTTCCGCCACTTGCCACGACATGGGTTTTATGATGCGCTGAGGCGCAGCATTCCAAGGCCTGCTACTTTGCATCTACCTGCTTGGATTGCCAAACATGCCTGGACGCCATTATGATATCTTTTGAGAAAAGGCCTTCAGTCAAGGGTACCACTGTAACGACAAGCGTAGAGCGTAGAGTCTCGTTTCACGACGTCATCTTTTGAATGCGAGCTAATGCAACCGGCTCAGATTCCTGTAGATTCCGGAGTCGGTGATGTTGGCATCGCAGTATGACGCACCGTCCCTTGCGAGCTGCCATTTGCCCCTTGCCCCGTGCTGTAGTTTCCATCCTGTCAGCAAGATGCATGAGACGGAAGCTGGAGCAGTGCTTTGAAAGTCCAGCTCATTGCTTTTGGATTTGGGGTCGCGGGCTGGCAACTTGCATGACACATGTCAAGTCAATGGAGTGATCCAAGCAGCCGGCCAAGTGCTTACTATGCGGTCGGTTGTATTGGACCTAGCTTTATCTCAACTTTCGAAAAAATCGCCAGTTTCTTATGAGAAGTTCGCGGGTGCTTTCATGAGCAGCTTTGCGTAATCTCTACTGTGCTGTAGGTTTGAACAAATAAGAAGCTGGTGAGATTCGGCAGGATGGTCGGCACAGCAGATGTCCCATGATAGCCGCATCAGCACAACGGTGCTGTTTGAAGGTCAGATAGATGCCGTAGACTGCAGACGCTTCCCACGAAATCTGGCAACGATTGCCTGCGCAGTCTGCGAGCTCTAGACTCTAGAGGATGTGACTTTGCTGTGCATTTCGCACAGGCCTGCAGGCGTCAGGAGATGTCAAGAGACGTTTCTGGCTCACGTTTGCTCAAAAAAGTTGACTGGACTGAACGACGTAAGTATCCTTCAGCTAAGCGAAGACACTCGCGTAAAATAAACGCCATGTTCAGGCACCAAAAGCTTGCGAATCATCAATCTCATCTCAAGACTGCCTTGTCAACTCGCGGACATTGTAGGCCCTGCCGTCGGTAACAGAGCTTCAGTGTGAAGATGGCTCCTGATCCAATTGCCTGAGGAAACTCTTCCTCGATGTGGAGTCCTTCTGGGTGCAGCTGAACTATCAGTTGATCCATTTGATGGACTTCCTTCCCATAGCAGACTGGAGCCTCAGGCGTGGTGGTCAAGGCATTCGTTACTGTTGTTGCCTTCCTATTTGTCGATCCCATGGGCTATGAGACAATGTCGGGAGCAGATAGCATGGAAGTTAATCTTACAGCGCCTCTCTCAAGGACCTATTTTTCCACCGGCTAAACGACCACTTGCAAGTGGTCGGTACACAATGTGCGCCAGTGTCGCAAAATTAAAACGTTGTGGAAGAGATCATCCAAGAAGCCGAGCATTTCAGGGCGCACCGTCCACAGAAATGCATTCGAGAAAGCTGTCAAGACAACCTGAAGGCGATCCCGCTGATGTGGGTGCGAAAGAAATTGTTCAGTACCTTTTTCACAGACTGCAGACATTCACAAGGGCTCTGAGGGTGCCGCACAAACACGAAGAGCGCACTGTGGGCTTTGTCAGCATCACTTTCTTGGGGTTGGAAAGTGCGCTTGCCTCGACTTGCGCAGATTGCGGCTCGGTTCTTGCCATTCTCGTGTGTCGGTGGTGCACAAGTCATGCGCCTACTCGTCTCCCTTCGTGCCGCTGCAGGCATCTGCACCCACGCGCACGACGCAGCCTGTGCTTGGAAGATGCTAGGGACACCGCGGCCGCATCTGCTCGCGACACTGCACAACACAATCAACACAGCACATCCGGCGGGGCAACTAAAATGGTCGACAATCACGTGATATGACATGCAGCATCAGACTTTTGTTTCCTGGCGCAAGTGACGGTGGCAGCTGTGTCAGGATGGATGACACGTACTTGGACGTGTTCGTGGCCGTGCACAAACTGCTCCAAAGCTGCGGAAAACTCATGGCTCCTTGCCGCAAGTGTTTGATGCCCCATGTCGCTGGAAAACCTTCCCACCAGGAAGCACCTGAAGTCGAAGTTGACCGTGTGGTTTCAGCGAGTAAAACGGAAGAAGATCTGGTTGCAGAGTGCATGCAGATGAGGCAAATATCGAGTTGAAGCTGGAGTCCGCCGATGGAGTGGGTGTGAGGACACAAACAACAGCAATAGGCCCAATGCAGAGCGGGCGCGCTACACGCCAATATTCACAGCACCTATGCTTGTTTGCGAGATTGCAGCACGTGATGTACAAGCTGGACACACGCTTGTGGCCTCTGAACGGTACCCATCGTCGCTGCACACCGTCTTCGCAGGTTTTCTAATGACACGCCTGATTCCGTCCACGCTGAAGCGAAAGCTTCGCAAGCTGCTTGGAATCAATTGTTGATCTTCAGGTCGTTGCAAGACAGGGGACGCTGCTCTCTCTGCTGGCACTGTGGCAACACTTGTCCTGCGGACCGATTTCCCTTCTGCTGCGCGAAAGGAAAGAGATATCCCGCTTCTCAAGCCAAATAGGCTTGGTTGAGACGGCTCTGCAAAGAGCAGTGCTTCAAATCATGTTCCAGCAAGTTCAGGCTCGTGGCCGCCTTGTGGCCTTCTCTTTGAAGTTGTTGCCAGGCCACAGTCTCGACTACCAAGTGATGTGGCACAGCTCAAGACTCTGAGCGCAAGCCAGGCGCCGGTGAGGTGCCCGAAGTGTCGGCGCTGCGCAGAGAAAAAGCACCCAGACACCGAGACTGGCGAGTTTCACTGTCACGGAGGCCCACAGCTTCAAAGCCTGCTCCCGAGTCAGGCCAAGACGGTCGTCAAGGATGCCGACGAGCAAGTCGCCCAGTCGTTCTTCAGATCTTCAGCACTTCGGCACTCCATCCAACTTGTCCTGAACTAGGACATGTCACAGTCACAGACTGGTTACAGACTGTCAGGAGTCCTGGCATATCCTACAACACTGAACGACCGGACCGGCACTTCTTAGCCAGGGGGACCTCTTCGAAGTTGCAATAGTCAAAGGTGCCCCGATGTTCCTATGGCTTGCGGCATTTCGTCGTGCGTGTTTGCACAAGTGCAGGGTTCCCATGTATGCTGCTGTTGGTGGTTGGCTTTCGGACAGCCTTGGGAACGAAAAGATTTGTCAAGACCGGCTTTCACGAGTGTGACATCACCGCCGAGGCTGCTGCAGAAAGTCTGCCTAGTGGCCTAACAATGACCAAGCGTTTCAGCAGAGGTGGAACTGTGCAGAGCAAAAATGGCCACCAGGACCAACGGCACGTGCCTGGAGGTGTGGTTCGCCGGCTCCTGAGCCTCTGAGCAGAGAAGCTTGGGCCTGTGAAAGCCGAGCTGTCGAATGACTGGGACTCAGCACGGAGCACAACCCGCTTGGTGACCTCTGCATCGCCGGGTCCGGAGCTGGCAACCCAGAGCAGGGCTTGCAGCGGTGCACATCAGCCGAGAGCTCGACAAGGAGCGGCGTCACAGCTAAGGTACTGCCCTCGGTCAACCCTTTCTGGAAAGGGAGCAGTATCCATGGGCAGGGCACCCAGAGGCCATGATCTTCTTGCATGTAATACGATAGTTGACGAAATTGCTCCGGAAGCCCCACGAAGCTGTTGCAGAAGCAGGTCTGGCGAATGCTCCAGATCTTGTAATATTGGGGGGGTGTCAAAATCCTTCAAAATGGACGAGAATCACTTTAAAGGCAAGGACCCCTGCCGCCCAACTCTCATGTGACTAGAAACTGTATGCATTCGCACTAAACCCGAGGCTATCCTTTCCGTGCACAACATTTTGCAGAGTTTTGAGGGGGCCCACCAGTCCAGTCACATGCGTGGTGAACCCAAGCTTCATGAAGAGAAACTTTAACTTACTCAGATGACGTTAACTTTCACTTGGACTGCCAACTAGTACCTGTAGGAGCGGTCTTGAGCTGGTCCATGCTGGTCATCTACGTGCAATTACGTGACATCGCGTGCGCACACACATGCATAGATATACAATCGTATGCTACCCCCCCCCTCAAGGATCCACCGTTTTCGTGTGTTTGAGAGCCGAAGACATGAAGATTCGCATGGATTTGTACTTGTGTGGGCATGA
>CAJNDV010031022.1:10946-34483 GCA_905221635.1 Symbiodinium sp. CCMP2456 | reverse complement strand
GGTGGATCCATGGGGGGGGGGTACCAATCGTATTTACATAACTCTGCTTGTTGTGCATACTTGCAAAGCCGTGGTATGGAACGCATACGTTGCTGCCGTGGGGCCCTTCAGCTAAAGCGAAGAGTTGCGCAGTTGGAAAAGGAAAGCCCGATCAATTCTCAAGACTCAGAGCCATGGCCCGAGCTTCCCCTCACTGGGTTGACTCTAAGACCTGGTTACGGAGATATCTCGGGTACCTTAGCTAATCGTAGGCTGCTTTTTGGCCTAACAAAGGGAAGCACTACCCAACGGGAGTGCTAGATAGCCACCTGGTAAACTCCGTGGCCAGGAACCAACCCCCTTTGTCAATGTTGCTAAGGCTATTTGGATATTTGCCCAAAGCACTTTATGATTGACGAGGGACATACGTGCCTGCACCTGTGAGATTCGCGACGCTGATGATTTCACAGCGCTTCTCGCACATTGCTCTGAGACAGGGTTGCCTCTGGTCGTAGTGTGTCTATGAGGACCTTTGCTAAGGACCTGCCTAAGTGCCTTAAGGGCCTTACCCACCCAAGGTTTGGGTCACCAAGCAGCCGTAAGTCCAGCAGCAGGGTTATGTCAACGGGCACCGACCGGATAAGGGCGACTACCACGGCTGCTTGGCGACCACAAACTTTGGATCAGGTTCCGCAACATCGAGACCGAGAGCAATCGTGGCAATGTCATCACTTGGTGTGTTGTTATTCCAATAGGCACCGGAGTGCAGCCGGGCACACTCGTCAGCGCTGGCTTGTACTATACTGGGGTGGACCACTTCCTTAGCCACCGTCAAACCTACGTCGTGGGCAATGTCAGGGGCGGTTGCAAATGCATTTGGTGCCGACATGTGCCGACTTCGGCTTGAGCACAACACTGCCGTGGAGCTGGGCATGGGGATTACGATCGCCATGGTCGAGGCGGGATTGCTGGCCCTGCTGTTCATGGCCATGTCTGTCTAGGTCTCAGAGCAAACTGCAGTCTTCGAGGAGGGTCAAGAGCCAGCAGAGAAAAGACCGCGATCGCGCTTTCCCTACCAACGGTGCGAGGAGGAAGCCACTGTCAGTAAGAAACTCACTCGTTTTTGGTCGAACCGTGTTCTTGCGAGAGAACAGGCTGAGCCGGAGTTCAACGACACCCCAGATCCGAGTGCCTTGAGATAGGGGGAACGGCCTCCATTTGTGCAGAGGAGGATCGATGGATCCCGGACCAAGGAGTGGAACTTCTGTAAGCAGGGTTTTCAAGCCGCGATACCTATCAAGTCCAAGAGCTCTTAGATTCTAGATGCAGGCAACGCACCAAACTATCGACATGGGGTTGACAATGGAAACCAGACAATGATGCAGAATTCAAGTCCCGGGTGGTTTCATGTGGTAATTGTGAAAAGCTCAACGGAGGTGCGAAATGATGCACGGTAGCTTTGCAGATTCAACGGAGTGCGAACTGATGCACCTACGCCTTCAGATGCATGCACGGGTGGCAGCATTTGCATGGCGTACATGCCGAGTCTTTGGAACGCAGCGCCCATTTTTAGGCCTAGCCGGTTGACCGTATCGTCTCATGCGTCAACCGGCCTGTGGCCAGCTGTGTGCATGGAACCTGTGACAGCGGCCGAGGTTCTTGGAGTAAGGTTGACGGGAAGCTCGAGGTATAGGCTTTAATTTAACTTGTCGACGACTTCCTCTGGGCGTCAATACAAGGCGGAGGGTCTATCGCAGACCTGTTGCTCAGCAAGTTCGACCCTAGCCAGACCTGGCCGACGAGAGCACGGTAGGCTGCATTTTTGTCCAAAAAAAACTCGACCGTAGTGGCCACGCAACGATGCATGTATGGATGTTCACCGGAAATCGGAAGCGCCTGCCTGAGCAACAGCATAATCGTGTCCAGATAGAATTGAGCGCATCCAGGCAGTTCATCTTTGATGAGGACGGCGAGAGAACTACTCACACAGGCACATATACTGATACTTACATACGATTACATACGCAAGTACACCTACGTGCCTGCATTTCCTTAGAGTGCCGAGTCACCAACATCACCAACGTATGTCCTTGCGCAGATGGAAATTCCCCTGCATCATGCTCGGACTGAATGCCGCCGCAGTTACTAGTGAACAACATAAATGCTAGTGTTCAGAAGTGGTGCTGGCTCGCAAGCGAGCCCCACCCATCCCTACAAGCTCAGGTTGTCAAAGTGGCTTCCCGGCATTCCGCGCTGCATCCGCTCGTCGAGTGTTTTCACTAAAGCCGCGCCATCCCGCCCTGACAATGCTTTGTGGCACGTAACCCCGTTTGGGCACGAGGGAACGGTCACCTCCGTAAGAGTTTGTCCCGGGATTAAAGAGAAATCCTGTCATCCTTGAATGCAACCTTGTCGACCTGTGCGTCGTCCCAGGTTGCAGGCACGTAGTGCATCGAGTGTGGCATCCCTCATTTTTCGGAGGTTGATTGGAACGGAACATTTGGAAATGAACTGCGGAGTTCCTTGCCTTCCGGGCAACGAGTGTGGGCTTGTGCGCGACAAACCGAATGCCATCAGTGATCTCAATCAAAGGCACCTGTACAGTCGTGTGCAGACCATAGTGCCACGCACCGGAATTTGCTTCAATATCATGTAGCCCGAGGTGGGTCTGCACGTAAGACTCATCGCGGGCGACGACCATCGAGGTCCATATCATGTCCTCTGTGTCGTTCGGGGTCTGTGGGCCTGCGGGATCGATCAAGTCCAACACCTTGAAACTGAATAGAACATAATAGAACAGGATTTTGACAGCTCTTGACTGCTTACAGCCAAACTTGACAGGGCTAGTTACTGCTAATTCCATGACCATATTCGGCAGCATGCAATTTCGTTCGGTGTCCGAAACATCCCGAAACAAAGGAGGTCAAAGCAGCGCAACAGGCTGGTAGCGAATGTCGCACCATGAAAGATCAATGTACCACGGGTGGAATCATCGAAGATTTTCTGGAGGTCGCGATTCAGGCATCAAGTAAACCAAAAAGCATCCGCTTCAGGCTTGTCCCAACGGCATCCGACAATCATCTGTCAGTATACATGAAATACATTCAACTTGCACGTCCGTCCTAGGTTAAACATTTGCGCGCAAACGCTCTGATTCCTGTCTGCGAGCGCAGTGCCTGCTCATTCGAGCTCGCAAAGGTACCGTCCCCTGGCTGCGTACACGCAGGCGGCCAGCATCTGCACCTGCTGACGCAGTAGCCTCAAACGCCACGTGTGAATTTGATCGTCGTCGCCAAAGCTTCTGTCATGTCTAAACTCGCAAGGCGCGAAGAGAAGACACGTCCACGCTGACAACCTCCAGCTGGAACCTCTGACACTTCCCGCTGCACACGGAAGCCGAGAGTTAGGCATCTTAAAGGCATTCAGAACAGATTTCCACGAGAAGTATTGGACAATGCCTCCCAGAGGGTGAGAGAATGTGTTCAACTGGCGCTTGACATCGGTGACCTATGGTGACGTATGGCTCGCGTGAGGCACCTCCCGGGGCAGCGCAGCACCTGCTCCAGCACGTGGCTTCAGGCAGACAGCCGCAGGATGTGAGTTGAGTGCATTTGAGCAGTGCAGCGAACTGATGTTGTACCGCCGCTTGACAGTTTCGGCACCAGCAAGCGCCTGCCGGACCACCATGAAGATACGCCTGGCGTTTCGTGCTCCTGCACAACCGGCTTTAGCTTGCGCCACAGACTGCTACAGACGTGCTAGCTGCTTTGTTCCGAGAGGAGTTTGCATGACCTGCAGAAGTACCTGCAGAGCATTTAGCCAACCACTCAACAGCACTATGACAGAGGCGATGGATCCAGCAGGTCCTGAACAAAAGATGTTATGGATGAATTATATAAGTTTAGTCAGGCAAGTTCAAGCTTCCTGCAAGGGAGCCTGCGTTCTCTTCTTGCGGGTACAGGCTCGTTCAGGAGCTGCAAACTTTTCTGTGTTCAAAGCAGGTATGTTCCCCCCTCAACGTTGCGACCGCGCTCGGCTTCGCAGCACCCTTAAGCAGCAAGCGGCAAATGACACAGACGGTGACTCCTGTTCGGCACTGCTGGAAGCCCGAAAATTCGGACTCATATACCTGGCATCATAAATTGCTTCCGAGTTCGGCGGCCCTTACAGCAGGTTGCGCCCACAGAGTTTTCGTTTGTGTTTTGATCTGATTTAACCAGGAGGAGCAGCCCACCAGCTTTCTATTGGCAATTTGTATGTCCGCTTGAGAGTTGAGCTGGTGATGAGATGATAAGGCGTGTGTTGCGTTGTTTGTGTTGGTGTCACCTGCAACTGCGTGCTGTGACAAGGGACAATGGTGTTGGCTGGCCTGAGAAACTTCAGGTTGTGCCACGACAAGACTCGCCGCACGTTATGAGATTCGAGCCTACTCCGAAGCGTTTGCAGCATCTTCATTTGTGTCAAAGGGGCATTTTTCAAGAAGCGGCTCCAAGTCGCTTGTTGGCAACTTCAAGTAACCAATGTGGCCAACCGAAGAAAGTTGAAACCTGGTATGTCTCAGCCCAGGAGTTGAACAGTATTGATTTCGTTTGAAAGCGCCGCAGTCAGTGCTCATCCACTGCACTCCCCATGAGTATTCTGTTGAGCGATGCCTTCCAAGCAGATGTCGTTCATGAGAAGTTGTTGTCATGCAGGCAGGCAAATGTGGCTAGCCACCTACTGTTGCCCTTCTCAATTCATAGCTTTATTTCGGAATTTCCTGGGTCAGGAAACAATATCTGCAGAGGTGCCCCTCGCAAGTCCACTTGCTCACTTGCTCCAATCGTGTGATGCAGCATCGCCGTCGGGAGTGCGGCTGTCACATGTGCTTCTTGTCCAATGAGGTGCCTGAACGGCCATCGTCCAGAGGAAACGAAGCTGGAGCTCAGGCCACAAGTGACGACGAATTATGAAAAATCCGGCGTGGCTGTTTGATAGTTATTCGGCTCATAGATTCTTTATGTTCTTGGCATCGATGCATTCCTTCCGGTATGTGCAACAGCATGCAGTCGCATGTGAGCTGGCGTTGCTCGTTTCGAGGCCCGATCCCCACACGTAGCAGCCTCAAGGTTTACTTAGCGTCTGTGAGGAAAGGTTTCAATCAGGCAGTCTTCATTTGCGACTGCGTGCGGCCATTGCACAGTCCCACTGAGGTATGAACCTTCGAAGCCGTCCTCTGCACGAACCGTGCCTTGATGGCATTTCCAATTGAGCCGCGAGCTGGTTCCTGTTTCCCCGGCAGTACGGGTGAACCTGCTGCAGCTTTTCCTTCAAGTGGTTGCATTGGCCGTTGGCAGGGCACGCATGCTATTGCATGCTACTTGAAGGTTTTGCCATGAGTCCGGCAGTTGCAACAGCATCCACAATTATTCACCACGGCAGGCAACAGGCAAAACGTGGTGCATAGCAGGTGTGGCACACCCATACATAGCCATAGTCTATCAGAGTCGATCTGAGTAGGCTGGAGGGCAGGGCTTCTGCTTGTGACCCGAAGTCGGGCCATGCGCAGCGATGTTGCATTTCCGCTGACTTCAGATGCCAGTTGGGCTAATCATGACACATCATGACACGTGCGTCTAATCACCTGTCCAGTGGCATGCCAGGGAAGGGCCTGGATTGTGAGAGCGATCACTAACAATGTGAAGTGAGTTCCTTTCCTGCTCGTTGTGCTCAAGCCTCTGCAAGGTGCGATTCGGAAGTGCCCAGCGCAGCTTCTCGGAGCCTGGCAGGCTCGGGGCCTGCGGGTCGAGAGAAGGTACCACCGTGCGTTCGTATACGTTTGTAAGGATGGGTCAGGCTGCGAGAGGTTTCGTGGCTCCCGCGGGCGCGGGGGGCTGTCCACCCACGGCTGACTACTCCATGTAGACTTCAGTACTTTGTTTGGCGCTCACATGTTTGGTGAAACGTGCTGTTGCCAGAGTGCGGTGCGTATTTTGTGGTGGTCTACCTGCGCCACCAAGCCGCTTGACGTCTTAAAATCGCCATCGAGCTGTATGTATTACAAAATGTTGACTGAGAGTCGAGTCTAAGCTATCGTTACACGATGTTGCACGCCTCGAGGGGCAAATATAGCCAAGACGCACGACAGCGCGGTGTCATCAATTGTTCGTTTCTGTGTGATCGAGTTTTGCCGCGGAAGGACTTCTTCTGCGTTGGGGCCAGGCAGACTGCAATGAGTGTTTAAGGGTGTTCTCTGGGGGCTCAGTCTCTTGAAGCAGTATCACCATGCGTGGTTCTTTTGTCGATAAAGATGCGCAAAGTTCTGGACCCCTGCGTGCACTCCAATGCTGGCTCGGATTTGATACGTTCTGATGCATGCTCGCACCGAACGCCAGGAACGTATGCAGTCACACTGCCTGAACGGCATGTAAAATGCCACCGGATTGCTTCTTCGCCCACCAGGCACATGCGTTTGCCAGACAGCCTTGGTACCTCGCAGTCTAAAAGTATAAAATCTAATTGTTAAGTCGGGTGCCTCAATGAAGTGAGTAGTTGCCATAGTGCATCGAGGCTTGGGGATGGGAAGAGGCGATCCTTGTCATAGCCGTGCGCCTCACCCGCCAATCTGGGCAGTTCCTTTTGTGCCAGCTTAGGTTGCTGGAGAAGTGACAGAGAACAGCACAAGGTCAAGTCCAGCTTCTATTCTATTCAATGAACCAGCCGTGTCTTCAGCAAAGTCCTTGTTTTGAGGCTGTCTGGCTTCGGACAGTTCGAGGAGCCTGGTCCCGGGGTTTGCTCCTGAGAGCAGACTTTGCCTGTACCCTCACTGGTTTGGGTCGCGCTTAATAACTTATTCAGCAGGTCTCGAGCCTCTTCGCCTTGCAGAGAGAGAGAGGGTCGAGCATGACATTCTGAGGGGTAACACTATTAATATATAGTATTGGGACAAGGGATGTGATCCTGTGAACATGGTTTCACAATCTCCTCAAAGCCCCATAGCAAATCGGGGGGCATGTGGCCGGGGATCTCGACAGTCCCCCAAGCTCCGCGGAAGATGACTCGGGACTGGGCGAGCCTCAGGAGAGACCAAAGCCCGGGCTTTATCCTCATGCTCCATTGGGCTCGGGTATTTTGTAGTGGCCTTCGCTCTTGTTTAGGATGGGCGATGATGGGCGTGTGACAAACACTCGACCGCCGGATGTACATAACCCGAAACATACCCCTTCGCATTGCTGCGTAGAAGCATTCATAAAAACGCTAACCTTTCAAACGTCTTGAAAACCAACGCAAAACATAGCCCCGAGACAAGCCGTCGTGGGGACCAACATTAACGCCAACGCCCATGTCGGCATCAGAATGAAAGCCACGCAAGCATAAACAAACGAGCTCGGAACGATTTGCACACATTTGCAGTCCAAAGTGTCTTTTCCAATGCGACCGGGGGGTCTCGGAGCACAGGGAGGGAGAGCTACGCTGAGGGCACAGGCTCAAAATCCGCATGTAGGATCCTGAGACATACGAAGTGCTCTGCCGCTTGCTAGGCTTACGACCCCACGATGCCATGGGTACGTGGCGGAGGCACCAGCATCCAAGAGTTCCCTTGCAAGTTGCTTGTTCCCAAAAACCCCTCGGGGGTTCTCCTTCAGATCTTCCAACCGCATGGGCCGCGATATGGGGTGCGGAGCGGGAGCACAAGCATTTAGAGTCTTCGGCGTCCGATGGGTCCGCCGGGCGGCGACGCGGGGCGGCGTGGCTCATGCGTGGGCCGGGGCTATTCCGCCGGGCAGCTTACGGGGTGCGGCGCTGGGGCGCGGTGCGGGGCCGCTGAAGTATGCTACACTTGGAAGAAAACGCTTGTGTCACGCTTTGGATGGTTTTTGGGTTCCGGGTGGACCTTGTTTTTTGCAGTATTGGCAGTGCCTTCCAAGCGAAGGCAACCGCACAACCTTTGCAACAGCGCACGGCCCCTAGACTCACACATGTTGCAGTGTCGGGAAGCTTGAATTACATGCTTTTTGCTGCCGATGTGCCGGAAGTGTTCATCCAAGCTAATGGCGGTCTTGCACAATGACACCCGATTGCACGTGCTGTCGGGCCTCCGGTTGGCAGTGGGTCTCACTAGGTCCAGTCATGCTTCGCGAATATTCCATGCGTCTCAAGGCCAAGAGAGCCGAAACAGCAAGACCACAGTCACCTGAGTGGGGAGCGTGACTGGCTTAGTGTTTGCTCCTGGTGCTGGTGGTGTTTCATGTAAGCTTCAGCTCTGTCGCCTTTCGGCTGACTGCTGGACAACGAGGTCGGGCACAGATCATCCGGAGCTTCTTTCGAGCCGGAGGGTAACATACTGAGTGTACTCGGAACACTGTGTCATTCGGCATCATAAACAAGCTGACTTCGCTTGCTCGTTTGAATGTCGCATGCATTTCGGCAGTGTCATTAAAAGCAGTGGAAGGCATCTGTTCCTTCATGGAATACGTGTGTTCAGAAGAAAGCAACATCCGCAAGCGCTAGCTGCTAGCTGTTCTCTGGCAGCACCACGGCTGCATCAATGCGCCGTGGACCACGGCTTCCACCTCGGCGACTCGCATCAAAGTGTGGAGCACTCAGAGAGTGCCGCTTTTCCACACAGAGCCGGGGCCTGGCGGGTCACCGACAGAGGCGCCTTCAAGGCCAAGGCCTGCGAGTCGGGACCCGGTGACCCAGCCGCAGGTGCCGCTGCTTTGCTTGGCCCCGATGTGGCCGCAATGCTCTTGAACAGGGCATCATCCAAGGAATTCCAAGGTGTTTCTGATGTTGATGCCCATCTGCCCTCCCATCGTGGTCCTGAAAATCGTTGAATCTCTGATCATCTCTGATCTGCCAGTGGCAACAGACAGCTGCAGGCCCAGGCACTTTCGACCTCCGGGGCAGAGGTGTGCCACAGAGTGCAGAGCTTCACAGCACAGTATGCCACGCTTTTTGTCGTGTCGTGTCTTGATGGCGGTATCTTTTGCAGCTTGGAAAGTGACGTTACAGGCAGGAGTTCTAGATTCTGGGTCTTGTTCGCTGCGCAGCCACCGTGGAGCTGTCACGCGAAGCCCTCACCGAAACAATTGTTTAATCCTAGGGCTCTGAAACGGCAGCCATCGCATGACACGGCAGGAGAATTAACAAATTTGCACGCAAAGTAAAATCAATGAAGTTGGATTGAACGGCATTGCATGACCACGCTGAGCCAAGCCACATACAGCCGCCAAACCATCGCAGCCTTGCAGAGTTGCTACACGTGTGGCTTGTAGGTGTTGCCCTCAGAAACGTCGTTGCAAAGTTGCAAAGAGACACCGTCTTCAAATGGCCTGCAGTTCGATCGCGGAGCGAGGCCTCACGATGTGATGGGGCAGGGGCGGCAACAAAGGCACTCCCGGAAGTGTCCTTGGATTGTCGCTTCCGGAGAAGGAGCTGTCAATGCTTGCCTCACACACGCATCAGATGAGTTGCAGAGGCCGCAATCGGAAGCAGACTCTGGGGCCGTCGGCTCAGCGTGCAAAAGACTCGAATTGTACTAGGCAGCATGGTCCACAGACAGAACAGCTTTCTGCTGAACAGTTGCTGAACCTTACCGTTAGTGACGGGTAGTGCTGTCGTGTAGATGTTGCTGGTCTTTAAGGTCGGTAAGTCAATGCGCGGCACGCAGGCCAGAGCAAGGAAAGAGGAAAGTGTCAGCCGCAGCAGTGCCACGCGCCGGAAAGAATGGCCAGGCCCAGCACAAGCCACAGCGCAGCAATGCCACGGCAGGCCCTGGGAAGATCTGCAAACTCTGCAAACACTGAGGGAAGCGGCAGCATCTACGTCCTGCAAGGCCATGGTACCCTTGGTCGGACTGGAGCTGCCGTCCTCCGAGAGGATCGGAACGCGGCCAGGCAGGAGCCATTTGTTCTTGTGGAGGGAAAGCTCTGCAACTTTAGCTCAAGCCTCTCTTTCGCCTAGCCCCATGCTTAGTCCCAGAAGAATGCACCAAGTCCTTGAAAGAACCCTAAGCTGCCCAGTTCGGCTCAGCGCCACTTCGCGACCATGCCGGCAGCGGGCAAGGTCACAGAGCATAGCATCTCTTTGCCTTCTTGCTTGCCATCCGCTTTTGGCTTTCGCTGCGTTGGTCTCCTATGGTCTCCTGTTGGAATGATTTGCTGCACTGTCACCGCACGGGAGGCCAGTGGAGCTCGAATGCACACCCCACCAACTCAGGCAACGGTTAAGTGACAGAGTCACATCGCCTCACACGTTGTTCGTGAGGTTCGAACTTGAAGCCATCCGAACGCTAGGCCGCAGGTGCAGCAGCCACCGTGCGCCCGGGGGGCAGGCATCTGCGTGCAAGCTGGTGGAATACAGCGTATAAGAAGTTGCTGCCTCTCTTGCAGCATCTTTTGTGTGCCCAGTCCTCGAAACAGGAGGGATGCAGAATTGGAGGGAGATGAGAAGGCTCATCATGCCTTTCGTGCTGTCTAGCTTGCATATGCTCGCACGCTCACCATGGCATTTTCTGAACATTATACGGCAAACGGAGTCAGCCGCCCTCCGAGTTGCCGGAATCTATTCAACCAATTGAGATGCGACAGGGGTGCTGAGTTGTTGTGTGAACAAGGCGGACAACACCGTGCGTCGACAGCCACGGGAAGTGCCGCGCTGGTACAGTGCTCCTTGGTTGGCAGCTTCATTCTGCCTTCTGTGCGCACAGTATGCCGTGGGTATCCGTGGGTGCTAGCCTACTTCAATCATACAAACAGGTTATCTTCTCAAGAAGGTATCATGTGCCTTTGTTTAAGGCTTGTGAAAATAATTCGCATGATTTGGAATGATTATTATGAATGACCCTGAATGATGTTGAGCTTTTTGGAATTATTCTGAATGTTCTGGAATGAATGTTTCTGAATGATTTGGAGTGAACACTGCAACCTTAGTTTCCTAAACACCCTACACTCCCTACACCCCACATTCTAAGCCGTACAGCCCAAAAAATCTGCACACAAGCTCAGGGCCTCCCGTCAGTCCGAAAGCCAGGGTTCAGGGTTGAAGGTTTGCGTTGGAATGGAAGTCCGAAAGCCAAGTCCAAGAGGATTCGGTTTTTGGCGTTTACGCCTCTGGAGGCAAGGAAACCAAAAGTCCAAAAACCAAAAGGTTTTAGCTTTAAGGGCTAAGCAAACCTGGTGGCCCGAAAGACAGACAAACACCAGTCACAAGGAGTCAGAAACAAGCGTTGTGTCGGGACTGGAGGCCCCGACATACCCAAAAATACCAAACGAATCCAAAGACTACCAAAACATGCAAAAACACAAACACATAGCAACAAAGCTTGCAGCTGGATTGCGTGCTTGTGTTTCCGCTAGCCTTCTTGGCGAAAGGAAATGCTGCCCTTTTTTCCCCAAGTGCCTTGGCTGTGGCTATGAACCATCAGTGTCCCAAACTCGAAGTCATAATAAACCTTCACCTCATGATCGACGACACAGACTCTTGCAACCCGGATGCCGTGGCAAGCCCTTGCTTCGTTTATGCTTCAGTTTGCGCATTGCTCTAGCAGCCTGTCACTGTCACCTCAAAAGACTCGAGCCGGCTTGGCCCTGGAGTCAGAACACATGCACACATGTACACTCAGGCACGGGTTGCAATGTTGGCAAAGGTTTTCTCACACACAGAAGTCGAGGCGTTGGGGTAGTTTTTGAAGTTGTTGGAATGAGTGTGTCTGCCTTTGAAAAGGGCCTGTCAGCAGACGTTTGCCTGTTATTCACCAGACAAAACAGTCCTGCTTGAACCGCTCTATCACGACGATTGCAGGGTGGGCGAGTTTCAGGTACCCGACATTGGGACAGAAATGTAGCGCCCATAGGGCTTGAAGAGTGCTTGAAGTATTCTACCGATGTGTTGGGGTGCAATGTACCATTGCTGGATCACCGGTCTAAGAGAATAGGACTGCTAGGACGATCCACATTCACCTTTGCTCGATGCCCAACGAACGATTTTCGCGTCCAGTTTTGTGGCATCTAGTCATCTCAGGTTCAAAGCCAAGGAGCCTTGTCACAGCTTGCCGCCGTCGAAGTTGAGGCATGCACATGTTACGTTCTCTGTGTCCTGAATGATCGGCACTGCTGTCCCTTCACATCTCATGTTCCCTCATGTTCCCTCTAAGCGGCTGAAATCAGTGTTAGCAATTGTGTGATGAGACTGAAGGTGCACTCCGTGCAACTCCGTGACATTCTCAGAAAATCTCAGAAGTTTTGATTCCATGACCACTCCTCATCATGTCGTGCTTCTCAGGTGTGGAGGAACTAGCTGCTTTGCCCTTGGACAGTGAGGAACTGGCGACTGGCACATGGTAATACATTCTGCAGCCACCAGGTGCTTGGTCTATGTTGGTTTTCCGCAAGCGGTCTGTGATGACCCTGATCCGCAAAAAAAGGAAGGTTTCTGAGGCATTCTTCACCCAGACCGGGGCTGTTCTGCCAAAACAGACTCGTGGTGATCGCGGTGATGGTCCACAGGATAGTTCCTCGGAAATAGTGATGGTCAAGTAGCTGCACAAGCACCGTACCTATCACTGGCACCACACTTTGAGAGCCGCCTTTGGAGCGAATCGCCTCAAGTCTCCGGACCTAGCGACACTCCGGAGCATCGCTTCATTGAGAAATAGCCCGCGGCCACGTCACTTGCAAGGAGGTGCCCAACAAAATGGCAGGCATGCCATCAGGAGCGCGAGATCTGCATCGCGGCATCTCCTGGCTTGGGAGCGAAGTTGCGGTCCCCAGACCCAGAGATGCTCAAGCTTCGCAGTCTGAAGGCGAATAAGGAGATAAACTGTCACCTGCCAAAAGCTTCAAGCAGATTCCAAGGAGGAGGCCTGGCAGGACAACTGAACTACTGCGTAGTGAAATAACCCGCTCCTCCACCAGTGCATTAACGGTGCGGGTTTCTTGGTGGGTGGAACGATGAGGGGCGCACACGAAAAATGATGCAAAAATGCAGGCTGGGAGGAGAGTATGGAGTGCAACAGTACCCATGTTTCTGTGCAGGCAGTTTGGTGAACAGTCTTGTGTGTGGTTATAGATCGAGGCGGTCAAGAGGATGCAAGAGGTCAGCAGTTCTGCCAGACTCCGACATCGTTCAATGCTGTAGAACTTAGCAACGGTTTCTTCTGTTCCGCCATGTTCCGCCTTACACGGTTACACAATTAGTGGATGTAGCACGACAGGGACAGGACAATACAGGACAGTGAAGGGTACAGAAAAGTCCTAGCTTGCGCCGGTCCCTGTCCCATGGCTCGCCTGGCTCGAGCGCTGCAGCTGCGAGGCGAGACGAAGGCCCTTCGCCCTCTTGTGCCTATGCTCCATGAGAGGCCCGGGACTGCGGCACTCCTCGGTGGCTCCGGTGTGGCCTCTGGAGGCCTCAGTTTCGTGCTGTCCACAGCCAGAGGGCTCAACAAGGGCGGAGCACGGTGGAGGCTAAGCCCTGGCAGGTTTTGGCTTTTCGTTTTCCGGCAAAGATTGAAATGTCCAACAAGATGGCCTTCGGGATCTTGCTGTTGAGCACGTGTGCTTTGAAACATATCCTGTGGCTGCCGCCGCATAAAATCTTGGAAGTATTGTAAAATTGCAGGCGCAAGTCCCTAAACATGCTGCGAGTATCAGTGTCAATGCGCTTGCCAGCCGCTGCACCGGTTCTCTGATGTTCTCCACGCAGCAGTAAACAGATTGTCAGCCGCTCGATCAGGTAGACGCAAGCATCTCTGTAACTTGGCATGGAGTTCAAGCCTACTATGACTCGTTGCAAAGGCTGTGCACGTGAAGATGCAAACCTGCAGATTGCGTAACAGTTTGAACTTTGTCAGGCCGCCGTCTCTTGGTGGTCTGCCAGTTTTGTCCGGCATGTGACATCATCATTGTTGTATCTGTTTTCTTGGGTGAAAGTCTCTGGCAGATCTAGGATGGATCCATTCTGGGTGCCAGCACATCGCTGGGAAGCTCGTCTTCGTATCCTGGCTAGTCTTAGTTCACATAATTCTTAGCGAACTACCCACTGGAATGTTGGCGTAAGGTTCGCGGCATGAGACCATGTGCTGTTGCTGCTAGAAAGTAGAGGCGCCAATTGAGACAGCGAGGCTGCAGTGTATTCAGCATGTGTCTGTGCGACTTTGCAGCCTGTTCGACAAGATGGCAGACAACTGTGGCACTGACCACAGGACGGCGGCTATCAAGTCTGGTGACATCAGCCCAAGTACGGAGCACTTGACGGGAGAACTCGCCGAGTTCGCAGGGCAGGACTCTCAGCAGACGCGTCCCATCAGGAATCGATAGCAGCACCGCCACCTTTGAGAGAGTTTGCACAAGATTGCTGTATTCCCATACACCGCCAATCCATGAATGTGTGTACACGTATGATCACACATGCATCAGCATCGTTACATGAAAGCTGCTGCAAACGAGAATCGGTGAATCACTCCTTTAGTCGAAGCACTGCCTCGCTGGTCTCTCTCGCTCTCCCTCTAGCGTCTGCGTCGCGGCGTCTTTCGCTGTCCTGTCAGGCGACAGCCGACACCGCTCCGCCTGACCGAGATCTTGGCGATTCGGCAAAAGTCGTTCTTGAGAACCGGCGCCCAGAATCAGCATGTCGCTAATCTTGCGGTTCGCGTCTGTGCTGCCTCAGGCGATGAAGACACCAGATGGCCTCACCTCAACGCTGCAGGACCTTGCCTGATCCACGCTGTTGCTTACACTTCCGAGCTTGTTGGGCCGAGCTGCGTGGGGGCATAGCGATGTGGTATAGCGGCATTTCATGTCAGGAGGAGCTTCCAATCCGGCTGGCCAACCGCATCCTGTCGCCAAGCTGGGTCGCAGCGGAATCAGCCTGGCCTGCACAAATTTGCACTGGCTATATGCCATTAATACCCGAGAAACAATGTACACAGAAGCTTGAGTGATTTCGCAATGCCAGGATTAGAGAAGCCCACTGCCACTATATAATAAAGCTACAAAATGCGGCCGGACCCCGGACCGGATGCAAGGCATCGCACACCTCGACATGCTTCCAGACTTGAATGTCGCTTGGCAAAGTGAAACAGCAATAGTCACGGGCTACCAAACAGCAGGCAAACACTCGTTTGTGGACTTGCTTACCTGCCTGGTCGTGTTTTTCGCAACGAGGAGGCGCCAGAAATCTGCAGCGTGCGGGATGACTTTGCGCAAGCCTTCACAGAAGTGAGGGCCGCGCGGCCAGATGAGTTTCCCAGCGTCATCAGGAGGTTCAAAAAGCGAAGCCTGGATGGAAGGAGTGCATAGGTTGCCTAGGTTACCTCAGTTGTGCGAAGGTTTCTCGAAGACCATTCATATCGATTCCGGTCAGGAAACGAGCACCATGCGCTTCGGCTCACCCTCGGCATGAAGCAGTGGGGCGCTGCTTGGCTTGACTTGCATGCCTCATTCCTCAAGAAGACTGCCTGCAGTCGCCGCTGAGTGTAAAACATGTTAGTTACGTAGCCTGACATACATAATTAGCCCATCTGACATATGAAAAGCTACTTGCGGCTCTCAACTTCTTGTTGGTCGCCTCCATAACTCTGGTCATCACAGCCTCCAGGGCGCTGTTCTTCGTACAACTTGCTACCACTAGCCCAAGCTTCCAGACCTGCACTGTGAAAAGGGGGGAGGGACCACCAGTCGTTCACTGCATGTTTCCAGGTTTCGCTTGCGAGGTGGCCCCCAATAACAAAAACAGCCGCATAAGAGGGAGAAATCCACCAGCCTTCGTTACTTGCACAAGTTTGGTGTTCCACTGTTGCTGACCCTGAAGGTGAATTCGCCAACATGCGACAAGCCCCCGGGGAAATGTTCGTGAGTTGGGTCATTCATAAGTGTCGTGGGGCCCTTAGTTCTTGCAATGATGAAGGGGGAAGCAGTCGCCTACCATAGTACACTACCAGGGGAGAGCAGGTTGCTGCAGGCACTAAGTCACTAAGGATAGCCGTAGTCGGCGCGGAGATGAGGCCACTTTTAGTTTCAGGGGCGCTTTGCAGCAACCTCACACTCCCGGTGAATACCATCCTCGAAACCCTAAAGCCTCTTCCCTACCAACTAAACCGGGAAGGGGGCGCCTAGGCGCAGATTCGCGACGCTAGCCCGAACCCGACGGAAGGAAGGAAAGGAAGACAGAGCCAGAGCCTAAGCTCTGAGAAAGAGAAAAAGAGAGCATGAGCGAGTGCTCGCGAGCCGCGTCATCCGATGGGCCCGGAAACCTGGACGTGAGAGGGAGTGCTGCCCTGCTGCCACTCCGCCATCGTGCTGGCCCTTGGCCGAGCAGGGGACTGCCCGCGGTGGATGGCAAGCGGCAGACCTTGGCAACGGTAACGATATGGTAGCGACGAAATAGCGATACGTGTCACTACGTGTCCGTGCCATCGCTCCACCGCAAGGCGCACGACATCGCACGACGCTCAGGGCGCAAATCACTTACCTGTCGCCTGCGCTTGGTAATTGCTTGCTGCACTGGCGGCCCTATGAACGGAAAGACCAGAGATGGATCAACAGAGGGCTCGGAAGGAGTTCCGAGGCTGACGTATCAGAAGGCGGAGACGGAGGGGGCCCTACCGCTGACATCATGCATGACACGTTGGGATAGTTGGGCACCATCGCGATGAACTGGGCAGTGATAGCTATGGACGACATCACAATGTCGGGACATCCCGTCGATCAGATCCAGAGGGAGTCAGGACAGAGATGAAGTCGACCTTCAGCATGCGCACGCAGGTATGAGGAATCCCTGTGGACCACCTTTGAATTCGCCAATGTTTAGTTCACTCTAATCGTCGGTTTCGCGGAGAATGCACCAATTCCATCTCCAGTGACGAGGCACCTACGGTGAATTGTCAACCAGGGTCCCAGCAAGCATGCGCTCATGCGTTCAGAGAAGTATGGCAAAACTCGGCTGGCTACTTCAACTTTTGCAGAAAGCTGTGTAGCAGCCTTGTTGAATCGCAATCCACCGAAAGCATTGGAAAGGCATGCAAGAAGGAAAAATGTCCAAAAGCCAAGGACCATTACCGGGATGACCACCCATCCGTGGAGATCCATGGAGTATTTCTTGAATCCAGCAACGGAAGACTCCGACCACGCTTGTTGTGCACAAATATGCACAAATGGAAGCACCCGGAGTCGCGCTGATTCAGCTTGGATGACCCAGCAAGGCCTCAAGCCCCGCAGAAAGAACAAAGGAATGATAAAGAGACAGACAAAGAGCAACAGATGGAAGAACAAGACACATAAACGCAGACCGAGCTTTTTGTTCACCCTGTCGCCGAATGTGGTGGACAGTGCGGGCACACGCACTGCCCGACGGGAAAGAAAAATAGATAGATAAAGGTAGACAAGAGAAAGATGTGCAGGGCGAAACAAGAGTTGTGCCATAAATGTCTTTCGCGTCACCTTGTAGGGAACCGGTCAGGTTGGCCGCAGTCGGAAATCAAATGGGTGGGCATCCTGAACGGGGAAGGATGGGGCTTGGTTGCAGGGTTCACATGCACGCGAGGAAGGAAGAATGCAGTGCGGCAGGGTGCCCTTGTGCCCTTCACGGCTGGGGAAGCACAGATCACACTAAACACAGTAGGTAGACACCTCCACCTCACCCTTAAAAATCAATCTTAGCAGTGTCGCAGTTCCTGTGAAGTCAACAAGACATGCTCTCCTGTGCCATCCCGAAGAAACGAGACGAGAACAGTAGTGAGGGTCGGGCAGTTCGGGCTTGGATCAAAGATCTTCCTTCGCTCGTGCAAGGCAATCAAACGGAAGCTCAAAGCCCAAAACAGATATCAGAGTTCTGCTGCCTGCTGGGCATTTTTGCATTCAAACTGCAGTCGAGAAGTTCAGTTCCCAACACTGATGTCACAGGACCGGGTGTCATTTCTGAGTTGCAGTAGAGTGACGAGCGAAAACGCAGGATTTGCAGCGACGGAAAGGCCAACCGTATGACGACACGCGGGCGTTCATCGACAACTTCTTGAACCGCTTGTTTCTGTCGCGCATCGGCATGGAGACGCTCACCTCCCAATTTCTGGCATTGTCGCGCGCTCCGGATGGTGCCTCTCCAACAAGAAACATTTTGAGAGCGGCTCCGAGTATTTTGGTTTCTGGGGAGTGCTCCAAGCTGCCTCTTCTGCCAGGAATCGTGGATCTCAATTGCGACCCCTGCCAAGTGTGTGCGAGTGCCGCCAAGCAGGTGACTGGAGTAGTATCTTGACCGTATTCACAGGCACGAGTTACTGGCATCAATGTCTGAATCACATACACTTGGAATATGTGGAGCTACGGCCGTCTTGGAAAGCGCTACATAAGCCTGCAAGCTGATCTCGCAGCATGGCATGCATGTGGGAATCACATCTACAGTCTACAGTCTCCTGAAGTCTGCAGTGCTCCTGCAAACTGAGGCAAGCGAATACTTGAGGACGCGTCACGCAGCGTGCCGAAAGATGTAGGTGAATGCAGCTGCATGCGTTTCGACCCGGCAAGCCTCGAAACGTATCCGAAGAAGAAGAAGAAGAAGTCACTGCAGGACGGTCCCCAGGATAGAGATCTCTTTCCACGGCAACGAGCGTGCCCGCACGCTTCCTCTGATCCCACAGTATCTTCTCTACATCGTCGTCTCTCGGCCGAAGCCATTGAGAGAAGCAGAGATGCCCCAAATTATGTAGAGCCAAGTTCCGAGATTGGCTCGCTGAGGCCGAGCTTTTGAAGAACAGTCTGCGTGCAGTTGGCGAGCCTCAGATCATCTTCTTAGCATGCTGGGGTTTGCAACAGAAGTAGACAGCAGTTGATATGTGATGTGTGAATATGTCCTCGGTCGGGGCTCATCTTCCTAGCCCAGCTCAGACCCAGAGTTCTGCAGGGTAGACAGGAGCTCTCGTTCAGATTGCGTGTTGCTGTTTCTGATATAGCAGCTGGTTTGTGAGAATCTGGACCTCACGGAAGAGCGCACTAGCACCGGGTCTCTGCAGACCCCTGACTCTCGATGCTGTCACTCTCGACTTCCGCTTCGAACGAGATGAAGTCATTCTGGGCCTTTAAGAACCCGCACTATGACGCACGGCGAAGATTGTCGAGTAGCACCGCTGCTGAAGCTGCGGGGAGGCAGACAGCACTTTGAGACACTTGGACCAGCGCTCATTGCGCATCATTGCGCAGTTGCCCCCTGCCCCCGGTTCCTTCTTTGGGTTTGTCCGCCCTCCGGCGCTTTGCGTGGCTCTCGGGATGACCCTGGCCGCATGTAGCCGTGACTTTCAGGCGCAGGTGTTTTCCAACACCTGGTTTTTGCTTGCTGGCATAGAGGCTTAGTCTGGAGCTGAGCTGCGAGCTCGAACGGCGAGAGAACGAAGTTTGGGGTGCATCGCTCACTACAACTGCCAAGGAACAGTTCGAGGCCAACCCAAATGGTCGAACTGAGCCCGTGCCTTTGAAAGCAATTATGCACTGCCTATGCAGGCATTGTTGCCTATCTCAACGTTGCAACTCAGTCTCGGAGCTCACGCGCTAAAGCTGTGGCATGCCTTTTCCAGTGATGCGCTTTCCAGGAACCGGTTCAGATCCGTGTGGCAAGCGACGAGTCTCAGGTCGCACCAGCTCTCTTTCAGACTTGCTTGGTCGATTGCATTTTGTGTATCGTGTATTCTCCGACATCTAGAATCTTTGTCACGTCTGCGGCCGCCCTTGTGCACTGCATTGCACTGCTGCGTCACTGCCAGGTTGCTTTGCTAGTGACGGATCGCGGTGCTCGCCCAAGGAGGGCTTCAGTGTGACCATATGTCAAGCACGAGTTCCGTGAGTGTCCAAGACATGCCTCCGACGTCGCTTAAGCACGACAAAGTCTAAAGGCTGAGTGCACTCCACGAGCGAGCAGCTTGTCATCCTGGATAGGTAACGCGCACTGGAAGCACAGTGCAGTCTTGGGACCCGGCTATGTCTGCCACATCCAGTAAAAATCCAACGTTCATGGCATCGTTAGCCGTATCAGCTCTTCGCGAAAACGAAGGCCTAATTGCCCAGATACAGATATAATATATTAGAATATATACACATGGCTTTCCAGGTGGTGGCATCCCGTTCCAGCGGCAGCCGCATGTCTGGAGTGCCTCATCCAAAGGCACTGTGTCTGAGAAACATGCAGCAATGATGTTCCAGCCCTGGTCGCGACCGAGGCTACATGTACTCCACCGCAAGGTGGAAGGGTACGTGTTAGCTTTGTTGTTGCGATTGGCCGGTTTGCAGGTTGCAGGCTGTAGGGCGAAGCGAAGCTGAGATAAGGGCACAGTGCGTCAGGCGTCAGTGCTTCCATAGCTTAGCCCGTTTCTGGAACCAACGTCGGGCAACGCTCGATGCGCATGTTGGCAGGCTTGCCGCGAGAGGGCTTGATTTGCACCGCCTTATGGCCTGACACCCTGCAGGGGAAACCAAGTGTGCGAGGCCACCGGCCGTGTTCTGCAAGAGGCGAGGAAGAGTAGCATCCTGTCGACGTTTCTTTGAAGCATTTCCAAGGGCTCTGCGCCAACCTCCTTTTCGGGAACCCTGCCTGCAATACTTGCTCCGAGGAGTTTGCATGTTCTGAATTCTGAACCGCAACAGTGAGGATATGGTGTCGGATTACCCTTGTCGCGCCTCTATGCTGAGCAACTCGGCAGCCGGTGAACGCGATCAGTCGAAACGATGCGCATGAAGTCCTCCTGACCCCACTCCATCCCGAGAGCAGAGGCTCTCGAAATGCATGCAAATGCTTTGATTCTGGTGCAGGTACTTGGGTGGTTCGCTGCATTTGATGCAACTTGGCCAAGCCGTTACTTAGCTGAGGTTGTACTCCACAGACTCCACAGGCAAGTGACATCGGAGTAGATCAACTCGCGTAGGAAATCGCAAACAGAAAAGACAAGTGAGCACTTGTTTCGCGGCATCTCACCTGTGTGCTTCACAGTTGGGCCAGGTCAATGCCCAACTTCGGCACCCACGCCTACGTTTTTCTACAGCAAAGCTCTGACCGAGCCGAGGCGTTGCCCACTTACGTTCCTTGGCTATGGCTCGGCCAGCCCCCGAAGCCCGAAACGAGCAAAGAACGGAGCAACAGGCCATGTATAGTTCTGGAACCGAGCTACTTGTATGGGCTGCCTGTCAACGGGTTCCGCTTTCGGTTTTTGCTGTGATTCACTGGAGTCTGGAGACTAGAAAAACTGCTCGAATGCTCTGCGTTCAATGGCAGTCACTGGGTCAAAAGGAAAAGAGCACGAAGTACAAACAGCTGTGTCGAAGCTCTTGACAAATCCGTGTGAGCAGCTTGGCATTGCCTGTGGTCGTTCGCCTCAAGGTGAACTGGCTGCGCAAACGCCGTCTGCGGGAAGATATTCTGAAGTATGTTGCTTGTCTTAATCTGCTCTTGGACATTAGTCCAGTGGTCCTCTGACCTCTGACAAAGGAGTCGCAAGAGAAACTTGCAGCGGAGCTTTGGCGGCACGAAACGCAGACTGAAGCGAGTGGGTTGATATCGATCTGAGCAGCCTGAGGCCACATTTGACTGTATGGTCTAAGACACGACCGTCTCCGGTCCAACTCGGCTTCCATGACTTTGAAAGACGGACAAGTCTGGGTCGACTCAACACTCTACACCAATCTACAATCTCTTTCGTCGTCGCCTTTGTCGATGGACGGATCCCTCCCAGATAGCAGCAGCAATCTCGAGTGCTCGCATGCAAAGGCAATTGAGAATTTGCAAGGGTTACAGTGCCCGGGTGAGGACAGGGCCGTTCTGGGAAAAAAGCTTCCACCGCAGCGTCAGTGCCAAGGCAGCACGCGATTATGCAGAAGCCCTTCGCTTCAAGAGCCTGGCGGCTGAAGCTATGATCGAGCTTTCCACCTTGGAAGGCTGAGCTGCCAGTCCCTTTGCAGACCGAGCTTGCCCAGCATAAAGCATGCACTGCTAGGAAAAGCTGTGAACATGTTCAGCTTAAAGCCTACAGCCATTTCTGCCGTGCCGGAAGAAATGTCAAAGTCGACTTTGAGGCACGTGATCTACGAAATTGGTGCCAAATCCCACAAGTTACATAATCCACGCTGGTCAAGTGCAAATCGCTGCAGACCTGCCTTCGAGGGCTTACGCGACGAATGCATGTTGGCACGGCCAAAGCGTCGGCCGCGCATTGCATGCTTCTGTCTGTACATACCCAGTTCGGAGTTTTCCACAACCGTTTAGTAAAAGCAGAGGGACGAAAAGGCACTGGATCGCTCAGGGTGTTTGGGAGGCAGAGAAAAATTGCTGTCTCGAATGGTCTGGCAGTGTTTGGCAAGGAGCAAAGGGGAGCTGTCCGAGCAGAGTTGGCCCAGCTGGAGGCGCAGGCTCGTCAGTGCCCGCATCGGTATGAGTGGCTGCAAGTTGACACTGGCAAGTTCCTAACAGTCAGTGCCTTCGCTGTTTCGCTCAGGGTTTGCATTGCAACACTGCGACTGCTGTCCCGGAGTTCGTGCACGAGCAGGGTCAGTGAGAGTTACAGTGCCTGGAAGTTCCTGGAAGGCCCACAGATTGGAATGCCAAGGCGGGGACATCGGGGCGCACAGGTCCTTGTCCCGACAATGCTCTTAACTCCAAGCGCCAAATTGGAACGATCGAAGTGACGGGCCGCTGCGGGCTGCCCTGAGACTTTCTTCCAACGAGGGTCGGGGCCAGCAACAAGCTAAAGGCACCATGAGCCTCTGAACGGGTACCAGTTAGGCAGAATGCCCATCGCTTGGCTCTTGGTAACCAGAGCCACTAGACCACCCCATCGGGCGAGGTGTGGACAATGTTTACACGAATGACCTGGACAGCGGCAAGGCCGCCCGGAAGCTTGTGGGCGGGTATACGGCAGAGAACAGTATGGCGTCGCCTCTCCATTGCTTGCCTTCCTGTAATGGATTGTGGTTGTTTCCATTCCGTGCTACCGGCGACCTCTTCTTCTGTTCCTTGATGTTTTGGAGTTCCGCACCTAGTCATGACGACTACCCCCGTCAAGCATGACTGCGCATCTTACGGCTCAGAGGGGGATCATGTTCTTGATGTTCCTAGTGATTTTCCATGACCAGATCTTCCTCGATCTGCCACTACAGTTGACCAGTGCAGCACAAATTTGAGGAGCTGTTTGCAGAATTGGCGCTGCATTACGGAAGGGCTCCATTCCGTTTGTGGTTGGCCTTGTGGTTCTTTGTCAGCTCAGACGGGGGGAGAACGTGCAGGATTGTATTTACTGATTCTGACAGCGCTGCTCTTGGTACCCAGCTGGTGGATGATCCCAGCTGCAATGGTTCCACGATAAAGGAAGGATGGTCTGACCAACCACTCGTACCTGCAAGGGACATCTTGCGGCATCATCCTATTTATCAAGTCGTACATGATTCGTGTTCGCTGCCGTTTGCCACATTTTCTTGAAGGACTGTGATCCAAGGTATAGAATGTGTATTTGCGCACCTGTAAGTTTGAATATGCTGATTGTTCTCTTCTCCCACTGACATGGATGCCGTTTCCCACATGCTGTAGATATATATATATATATGGGGGCTGTC
>CAJNDV010031022.1:0-10846 GCA_905221635.1 Symbiodinium sp. CCMP2456 | reverse complement strand
ATCGGATAACACCCATATATGTATGTGTATATATATATACATATATAATTATGTTTATATCATCTCTGATCACTCTCGTGTACCTGCGGCGTTGCACCTGGATCCATGTTGGATAGCTGGTAGACTCAAACATCACTGTTAGTGTTGTGCTGTCGTTGCCAGTCTGACATGACCGAGTGCACATGTCAAGTTTTCGGATGCAGTCCTTTGTCATACTTACATATGGATCGATGATGTGCCTTGAGATCTGTGAACAAAGTAGCAAATCGCAGCAGAGAACAGCCACATCACCGACGACAGTACAGATCATGAGATCTGATGCAAGTGTGTTTTCAGTATGGCCTTCCCTCTGGGCGCCTGCCTTCACGATCCTGATTCTACAGTGATTGGTTGTCTTGACTTTCGAACCGTCGTCCATGATGCGAGGTAACTGACTTTCCCTGATTCAGGAAATGAAAAGTGTTTTACATATGACGCTGCAGATGAAGAAGGTTCCCATTGAAATCAGGCTCCAAAGACTCTATGTGTGCAGGTCGGTACGCTACGGCTGGTAGGAAATGTTCAAGTCTAGAACATGCTGTCATTCTTCATGCGCCGGCCTTGGCCAGCACCACCCTCTCCATGTAGTGAGACGGGGAAGTGCTGATCACTTCATCTTATGATCATTTCAGCCCGAACTCCGTGTAAAATCTGTAGAGAGATCTGCTGCGATGTCGCATCCCAACAGAACCGCGGAGGGCTCCAGGCCCAAGAGCTCGTTGCCCAACCCTCCAAGCTGGCTGGGGACCACTCAGGCACCCCGCCCTCTGCCTCCCCCACCGCCCCTGCAAAAGAGTCATAAGTGCGACCTGAACAACATGGTTTCGCCGCCCCTTCGGTGACAATCACTATGGTGGGGGCCAATGAGCACTCGGGTGGACTTCAGCAATATGGCTGATTTCAACAGGTCACGGGATGCAGATTTTTGAGCAGGCTCACACTGCAACCATGTGTCTGGCTGCACCTGGTTCATCTGCACCTATCAATCTTCAGATGTACCCCCCAACAGCAGTTTGCCTCGATAGCTCCAAGTTTGTCTGCACAGGGCGTGCCTGATCAGAGTGCAAGTGAGGGTGTCATGCAGCCTTATGTGCCTCGGCCCGTGAGTGATCCGATGCTTTCAGAGTAGCCTCTTGCAAAAGACGGTTCATTGACGAAGGAAGGATGGTCTCTCATGTACGATATTTGGGTCTGCTTCCCTCAAAATTACCAGTACGAGGTTTCGAGCTTGGATCCTGCTAGCAATTACAACCTGATGAGAGGATGTGCTGAAGTGACATGGAAGCAGAACCCAGCAGCTTATTTGACTATCCTTGTTGACAACCCAGACAGTTTGGCGGTTGATGTTCACAAGTGGCACGACCTCGCATCCGCAGCTCGAGACTCGAGATTTTTGTTAGTGGTTAGCAGTCTTGGATCTTCATTGCCACGACGTGGTCACAACCATCGTGGACTTGGTCTGACTCTAGCAGTGGATGGGGTCAGTCGTGGTGTGGTCCCTCTTCCGGTTACAAGAGCAAACTATACCAACCCCACACTCCACCCACGACTACCAATCAGCAGTCATGGACTCAGCCGTCGTCATCTTCTACCATTGTTCCACCGATGCCTTCATCGTGCAGTGCAGATGGTCATCCTTTTGATGTCATGTCTGTCTTTGGCTTCTCGTTCAAGACAGAGGTGGAACCATCTCATTGGAGCAGGAAGAGAGGTTTCAGCGGCGGGAATGCTTATGGACACGAGCTCACGAGCTGATGTTTCACGGTCCAGCGGGGTGATCATTGAGATTCTTGAGTCATGGCTGTTTCCTGTCGACGGTGCCTACACGTTCGGTAGCAGAAAGCGTCTTGGTGTGGCAAATTTTGTCTGCTGTCCGTCAGGAACAGCTTGATATTGACGGTTGTTCTGAGACTATGTGGAAACAAGCAAATCCGAGCAAGAAGTTGCCCTCAAAGTGGAGTCTCAAAGACCTCGGATTCCCCTCAGCTTTACCAACCGATGACTGAAGCCATGATCAAAGCCATTGTTTCTGTTGCGCCAGTACAGCAAAGTGCTGCTGTTTCCCAACAGCTAGTTGAACAGCAGAACAACCCTGGTTTGCCCATTGCGAGCCCCAATCAACGTTCACAGCAAGAAGGTGAAGACGGTAAGTCTGACCATATTCCCAAAGAGATCTTGAAGAGCCAAGCAAAAAAGCTTCAAGGTTAGTCCCTACAAGCAGTTCACACTTGGTGCGATCAAGTATGATGAGTTTGAGATGTTAGCCAGCGAGCTTATCCGTCAAGTTGAGTCAGCAAAACGCCTTCCGATAAGCCTTGTTAACGAGATGGGCGTCAAATCGCTTGTGTCAGTGGTTGCACTTGCAGCTATCGTGGCCGCCTGACATGTTGATGAGCTGGTCGGTGTCTGCAAAAAAAGTTCTTCTGCGGAAGTTTTGTGCGCCGCTAAGTCATCTTTGCGTCATTTGTCATCAGTCCTCTGCCCTCAGGGGAAAGGAGTGTCGCGATGTCGACTCAGGGCATCATCTTGCATTGCTTCGGTTCTTTTACACTCCCAATGATGTTGCACATTGGGGCTCAGAGGTCCAAGATGTAACAGGCCCCCACTAGTCCGACGTGCTTCACCCTCGCCACGCGGCGAGGGACCATGGCAGATGATCCGGCAATCAGAAGCGCTTGCAGGTTGCTGTAACACCAGAGTCAGTCAAAAGAAACCACAAGCAACGGCGGATGACGGCAGTTCCCGAGGAAGCGACTGCGGAAGCAAGCAACCAGGCGAGAGAGTTGTTCACAGCAGAGCCTCCCAAAAAGGCGGACACAAGACATATTATGGAAAGTCAGCAGAACAAGCCAGACCCAAGATGGAAGCACGAGGATGAAACCATGGAAGACAGATCGATGCAGGCTGCAACACCACGCAACACCTCAGACAGCAACAAAGGCGAAAGAGCGAAAGACGTACCTGCCAGTTCGGCACGGCTGACTAGCAGAATGGAGGAGCACCTGAAGCTTGCCACATAAGTGTTGGGAAAGATGGTGAGTGAGATGAGCGGTCTTACACACGAGACATTCAGAAACAGCTCGTGGATGTGAGCGAAAGCATGAAGCCACTCGAGAAGATCGACAGGGACTTGCGTTACGATTTGCGAGATCTGGAGGTTTTTACAGCGACCACCCAGCAACAGGCAGCGGAACTACGGACGGTTGTGAAACCCTGGCCAACAGACTTTACCGACGACGACAGAGACAATGTCACACACTACTATGTTGCAGCAACCGGTGTGGAGAAGTTGATGTCTACGACACACGGTCAAGACGATCTACGGCAGATACAAGCAGTCACCAGTTTCAATTAGCCATTGGCAAAGCGAGAAGGCAAAGGCTGACTTCGGATATTACACAGACCACAAGTTTAACCAGCGCTACCCGGTCACAATCTGGGGGTTTCCGAAAATTGGGGTACCTTATTTTGGGGTCCTTATAATAAGGATCCTATTATTTAGGGTACTATATTAGGGTCCCCTATTTTCGGAAACTCCCATCTGGGATCGGAACAGCAGGACGTTAGACCGCATTCTGGAGAAGCGCATCGTATAGTTTTCAATGTGCAAGTCAGCGAAATGGAACGAGACATTAATCTGGCTGTGCAAGCTACACATCATCACATAGCATGACGAAAGGCTGTCAAACGGCAGGAGAAGCTTGCCATCTGGAACGAAGACAATGCGATCAATTTCAATCCGGTTCGAAGTGGTGAAGACCCGCAGTTTCTGCGTCTACATGTGGGTAGCTGTCAAAATTAGGGTCCCTTTTGGGGTACCCCAAATAATAGGTGCCGTATTATAATAAAGACCCAAAAAGGGACCATAATTTTGACAACCAACCATGTACATCGGCACTACTATGAGATTGTTCGCTCAGCGTGGTTTTGGGAAATTTGGGAATGGACAGAAGCAGGTGCAAAGACAAGGTGACCGGACCGCTCGAGGTATCCATACATCGTGAAGATTGCCAGGCTTAGAAGCAATGGAGAATACCGAATGCAAGATGGGGCTATGATCCGAGCCAGCAGGCGGCAGCAGCGTCACATGAGCAACAGCAGGACATGGAGACTTGGAGTCTTGACTATCTGAAGAGGCTTCACGCGTCAGTTGCTTGAGAAAGCTTTCAAGCAGCACAGGAGAGAAGGGAAAGAAGGAAATAAGGAAGGAATTATGCGATGGAAGGAAGGAGTTGAAAGCTGAAGTCGGTGCGGGGCTCTGCGCCCGTGATTTCAACGTGATTATGCACAATAGCCACCTTCAAGAGTTTTGCCGGGACCTCCTGCTTAGGCCGGAGGGCGAAAAACCCGGAACACCTAAAGAGTGCCACAAGCGCGAGTGCTCACTTGCAGTTAGTAAACCTTCTAAACGGAATAGGGTTTCTGATGCTAAGCGTGTTTTTTCCAGCAGATAATCGAGATCTTTCAAGAGAAACATCCTTCCTCGGCGCTTGAGGCCTCCGAAGGCTCAGGAAGCTTTGGTCGAAGGACGTTTCAAGAGTGTCGGTTGTAGAGATCGTGAAACATTAAGGTCTAAGTTCAAACAGTCTAAAGCTTCTTGCTGTTCACCTACGTCGAGATGCTACAAGGGGGTTTTAAGGCAGCTTTCCGCCTTCCCATGAAATCGCAACCTTGAGCGACATTACCCGCGGACAAGCATGCACAACACCATCAAGCAACAGACAGACGACCTCCTCAGGCAGTTCCCTGAACTCACCGATACAATAGCAACCAAAGCATTTTCCCGCCAACCGATTTCACGCCCACACCAGCCACCTCATCGCAGTCATCAACATTCTTGACACCATTCTCCCCACCTCGGTTCCACCTCACACCACACCCGCGCCATCACTTTATGGCTTCTTGGACGTGCCACCTTACTTCACGCACTCACTTTCCACACACCACAACAACGTGGTCACCTACAACATATACAACACCATCGCAAACAGACCCACCTCACCCTATTACAATACACAGTATAATACACACTCGACCACTTCACTGACACCGGCATCGTTTACGCCCGCATCACCACCGCCCGACGAGGCAGCAAATTCATGCACAGCGGCCGTTCCCAGAACAGCGTGCCGATAAAAAACGCCATCATAGACGCAGAGCTTTCATTACGTTGGTGGCGAGCCACAACAACTACCAGCATCTGTGCCCATCGTACTCCAAAACAACATTTCTTCACTCCCCATCAACTGCAGTGGTCTTCACCAGACACCCCGCAGTACAAGAGGCGTCAAGCCCACAACACATGGAGGTTTGCGGCAAGACGGATTCTTGCCCGACGCCTCTCGACACCGAAGAAGGCATAGGCCATGGGACAGCCCCATCAGCTGTACAGCAAGGCTGGATATGACCCCATGTCTGTGGCATAGAACACAGTCCGGTTGCATCTTGCACCTGGCGGATCTGCGAAACATGTTAATGTACTCACTCAAATGCCTCATGTCCTCTGTCATAGTTTGGCTCAACATGGCTGCATCGCTCACAGCAAGACGCAGACCGGTACCATACAACAAGACGAGGAGTTTGCTGTGCCGCCTGCCGCTTCGACATGTCTTCAGCGCTATAACTTTCACTCGGATGTGGACGGATGAGGATCCGGAAGGGACCAAGGAGCAGCTGCTCCTCACAGCACTGATTAGCTCGGTGCACACAAGTGCCCGCCCGATCTTTTTAGAGATCGATGATAACCCCTGCTCAGGTCTTGTGGAAATGTGTGTGCACCCACGTATAGCGCACGCACTATCGTGTGCTTGCGCGATTTACATCACCGAGTGCACGAGTACTTTGATCAGGCTCAACATCAGTATGGCTGGCTCTTAGCAACACTAACCAAAAAAGTTCCTGCAGCTGCAGGTCGAACTGCACACTTGAGCCAGCAACTTGCACCAACCTTGGGTACATTCGACATGACATGAACACGACCACGCAGGTTTCGCTCATCTGCAGTCATAAGCAATAACACGCCTTCGGCCATTAGCTCAAAATTGGCCGCTTTGCAGGTTACAGTCCGATTGAGAACGCATGCTCAATCAGTTGCCCAATGAAGCAATTCAGCACGTTGCTGGGTTCCTCGTACCGATCGTCCTGAACATCGTTTCATGGACATCGCTTCGCAGGCAGAGAAGTTCTGGCCGTTGCTGTGGCAGGAGGCCGTTGAAAGCCTCAACTGGAGCCGCTTCTACCATATTCCACACAGAGCCAGAGTGGAGATGAAGCAACAGTTGGCACGTCATCACACGATGTCAGCACATGAACCTCGCCGTTGTAGCCAGACTTGCTGACGTCACCAAGACGTGGGTGCGACCCATGTTACTAGTAGCCTGGTCAGGTTGCCGTTTCAACAGACCAAATGTGCCGAGGCTCAGTGGTATATTTGATCAACCGTGGCGGAGGAATAGAACGTCGCAGGAAAAACGCTCACATATGCATTGACCAAAAATATGAAATCCGCCCAATCGAGGTCGTACCACCCATCCCACTTGATTAGCATTGTCACACCTTGGGGTGTTTACATGCCTCTTGAGAAACAGGACGAGCGGAAGCTCCTTCGTTCACATTGAAGCCATCGCAGCAGCCTACGAAAGCACCAAGGCATTTATCTCAATGCAGCAACCAATTAAACCTTTTTCGCAGCAGGGGGCACATGCCTGTCTTGGATACCTGTGTCAACGAAGCTTTTCCAAGACATGGGATGGGTGGTCTGATCAACCACCTGTACTTGCAAGAACGGCCACCCCAAAGTACCTTCAATGTTGTTGCTTCCACCATTGGCCAATCCGTGAAAGCGCTACAGGTTGAACCTTGGGATTCAATCCGACGCTGCATTGCATATCATTGCATGCAGCATGCACTCCGACGTCAACAAGTTACAGGTGCCATGTGATCCTTGGCTTTCACAGACATGTCAGATTTACCTGCATGCACGTTTGCCGCAATCTGTTCTCATGTTAAGCACAACAAGCTGGCTAGCACAACAACCTGGCAAGCAGAGCCAGCAGACACGAACATCCAGTTTCGAAATGTAGTTAGATCCAACCAAGATTGCCCCCAAACTTGTCCAGATTTGTCGAGAGTGTGTGGGTGGGTGGGGGTGCGTGCGCGTGCGTGCACGTGTGTACGTGTCTGCGGCGGGGGGGGATTGTGGGTGTGTGGCGGTAGGGGGGCTGGGGATGGGAGTGGTTGGTGTGGGAGCGGGGGGCTTCAGTCGTGCTTAGTTTTTAAATATTTTAAACATTGAATCATTGAAATGCCAAATCTGTCCACAGGCAGATGCCAAGGACACCGCCGATGGGGCTGCTAGCATGATCACAGAGCCAAACCATGTCGCAATTGAGTTTTGCCTCATGTGCGGCTCGCATCTCCAGGACTTGAAAAAAGCACTGCCATGGCCCCAGACTTCCAACCCTAAGATCGACATTCAGGGATGAAGCTGCAGCACCGGACCGGTCCATAGCCCGTTGCTATGGTACGCGTTATGCTAGCTACGTCGCCACGCAGTGCACTTCACAGAGTCCTCATGTGAGCGGTTGCGATTACATAGTTGGTCTTGAACCTGTTCCCTTGGAATTTGTCACACTTCTCACTGTGCATGATTTGGCCGGCCGGTTAGTCTGAAGAGTTGACGTGGGCTATGGCTGACGGACGGTCATTGTATTAAGGCTGGCTCGTTTGGAGACTGTGTTGGAGCTCGTTGAAAGGCCGGACCTTGTTGAGGATTTCGTGGTGAAACGCCTCGGCAGTCCACACGTCAGTAGCCCTACTCAGGACGTTCCAACGACTGAAGGACTCGCAACGGGTGGTTGGTCGAAGAGGTTGTACCGAGATCATTCCAGATCCTTGGTGGAGGTAGAGGTGCCTCTTTTCCTGGTAGCCTCGGCTCATCCCCGACTGGCGAGGAGCAAAGCAAACCTGCTCTTTGACCTCGACATGGCACGTCTCACAACACTGAACACCCAATGCTTCCAGCAGACTGTTTTCACAACGGGCTTCTAGTGTGAACACCCTTTTGAGCTTTCGCAAACACAATCAGTTGATGCGAGTGCTCGGTTCGTAGCTTCGTACTTGGGAGCGGCCTTGCTTGACAAAAGAAGTTGCAGGTTTAGCTTGCCAGGTTGCGGTCAGCTGTAAACTAAGGAGACAAGGACATGAGAGTGCTCCTCAATTGTGGCCAGTCCGAGTATACACTTGATCCGCCAACTTCTTCCGCGGTCATTGCCAGCTGCAACATCACATCAAGACTTGCTGGCCGTGACATGTCGAGATCGTTGAGGGCAGTCACTCCCAAGTCAGCTCAAGCACCAGGCTTGCTTGGCGTCGTCCCAGCCACGCCAAATTGTGTGAGACGTTTCACAAGTCCAAGAGATCGATTGTCACCGAGCCTCGCAGCCTCCAGAAAAGAGTCATGCAGCTTTGGCTCTCATAGACCATGACCTTCGCAGATTTAGTTCGTAGTGCTTTCCGGACTGGATCGAATAGTGCTATAAGGCTTGTACTGCATTGAGTGCAGTTTAGCCTCTGTCTTGTCAAATCGGCAGGGAACAAGAGGAGCTGCGTTTTTGGCACGGCCCCTCGCATGCTGGCGTCCGAGCTTGCAGAAGGCACATGGGTAAAGCTGACGGATGGAACGATGGGGGCTGTTCCGGCTCACGAAATCAAGTGAGACCGGAAAGGAAGAATGAGGCAAATGTTTGGTCATGGAAACCTCAAAAAGATACGGACATTGCCAGGACCGGGACCTGGCGAGTACGCTAACTTCCCAAGCCCAGGACCTGGTTTCTGCCGGGAGGTGTTGTTTGTCCAGCTGCCGAAGTTGAGACGTGTCTTGCCGAGGAAAGAATCAGAAAGGTGGCAAGTTGTGTCCGAAAACCCCGAGCTCTAGCATTTGCCTGAGCTGATGAGCAGAAGTCCTGAAGCGCCTGGGTTTATGCCATGTCTGTTGCTGAATCAAACACGGAGTGCTAAGGAGCCGTCAACGTTCACTCCGGCCCGGCACCGGGCGACTACAAGGCGATGGGCTGCAACATGCAACGAAGGACTTGCGAGGCTGGGTCGACTCGGTGCTGTGAATTTTGTGCAGGTGTATCGACTCTTTCCACGCTGAGACTGGCGACAGGGGCGTGATGATCCACATCGAACAAACCAGCGTCGAAGCCAAAGAGTCTTGCAAAGACATGCAGCAGCTTCGTTCAGTCTCACCCCATCATCGTGACACATCGTCATCCCACTTGTAGATCATTTCTGCAGCGCAGCATCGACTGATTTCGAGCTCACTGGCCAGCAAGATGGTTGATTCATTGGAACGTGCTTCAACAATGGCATCCCCCGTCAAAACTAGGCGAGGGTGCACATGAGAAATCTGTTGTTCCCTCCTCTCTCGTAAGTTAGCGTGTGGAGCTGCAGGTGTCAAAACGCACGTCGCGCTGTGCTCCGACATTCATGCACTCGTTATCCTTCGTTCTGGTGGTCGGGGCTTGTCATGAACCCAGACTCAACCGTCTGCCGGTGTGCTCGGAGGCTTCTGAAAGAAAGATTGCAGCAGAGTTCTGACCGAACATGCTCAAGAGCGCCGAAGCCGGTTGGCCCCGAACTATCTATTCAGCCGGGCCTCCAGGAACTCAGATCATCGATACTGCGCTCTGCCTATGCATAAAGAAACCTCTGGCGCATACAGAACGGATCTAACTTAATAGCAAACTTACAGAGTAAGTTTAACCAAGATTGGAAACATACCCGTTGATAGCTGCTGAGCATGCCGCTTCAAGAGCGGGATGTTGCAGCACCCCTGTCTGGATCTTGGAGGGAGATTCTCTGGCGTTTCTCCACCTTTTGTGAGGCCCATAGCAACTGTCCGTCGCTGAGGGTCATGCACAACGGAGACTCGGAGGAGGTGCTACTGTCTTGAAGCTCAATGCCTTCCGAAAGTGTCACAGTGGATCCTGCAGCTCGCATAAGCGGCTGAGATGTCAAAATGAAACATAAATATGCATATGCATATATATATATAGATATAGATATTCATATTATGTATGTTCCTCAATCAATCAACGGCTAGGTTGGTTGGGATTTAGGGATCAGTCTTTTCGTTCGATAGAGCAGCTCAAATGCGGCGATTGCCAGGGCGATCTTGGCTCCAGGCAATCGCCCTCATTTTTGATCCCGCCGACTCCGCCCTTTTAAATGATTTTGCGGGACCAGGGTGAGTGTTTCGTGGTTCGTTGTCCATACGGTGCTTACGACTCACTCGTTTGTAGGATTTCGGATCCCTCAACACCCTTTTGCCTCGATCGGCCTGCTGATGTTGGGACGAAAGGTTACACTTTATGATGCATCTGTTCGATTGGAGATCGCTCGACTTGCCCCACATCGAGGTCGAGAATGGTCGAAAGCAGAAAAGTTGCGGGACCGTGGTGCCCCTCAGCATATGTTCGAAGGTTATCGATCCTATACATGTGTATACTTATATTATATGTGTATATATACATCGGTCGAGAAACAGAGATGTTTGTAGACACACATGTATATATATATATATATATGATCCCGGCTCGGCCGGCCCCCCCCCCTCCCCCCCCAATGGTTCCTCCTCCCCCTCCCTGTGGTGTGGTGTGGTTGTGGGTTGCTTCCCCCTCCCTGTAGTGGTGTCTTCTGGTTGGGGAGTGGGTCTGCTTAGGCCGGTTCCCCCGCTCCCCCCTGTGGTGTGGTGTGGGTTTGGGTTTCCTGCGTGGGTCTGCTTGGCGTGTGAGCCCTCGTG
>CAJNDV010031021.1:40001-52140 GCA_905221635.1 Symbiodinium sp. CCMP2456 | reverse complement strand
GGCAAGAAATTCTCAATGTAGTAGTTTCAGGCTCCCTTCTAGCACATTGATCATCAGCAACCCTAAGGAATAAGATTGGTATTTATTTAGGCTTCTATATTCATTACCCCAAGCCTAAATAAATACCAATCTTATTCCTTAGGGTTGCTGATGATCAATGTGCTAGAAGGGAGCCTGAAACTACTACATTGAGAATTTCTTGCCCAAAGATCTAGCGCATCAAGGATTCGCTGGAATTAGCTGTCAGGCACGGCATACGTATCAGCTCTCCAGAACCCCTAAAGAGGAGGATGGTCAGAGGCATTACTGCAGACTGTATACAGGCATGCATCCATCCGCAGCGCACAGCCCCTGCATCTATGTACGGGCATCCCTAGGTCGAATGTACGTACGTATGTATGCACGCATGCATGCACCCCAAGCCGAAGCCTATCAGGTTCAAGGTGCGAGGAGCTGGCGGGTTTTGGAATCCAGGGTTCAGGGCTTCGGGAAAAGACACTTTGCTACTCCCGCTCCCAAGATGTCCCTAACAAAATCATGCATGTAACCGCAAAGCCGCATCCTAAGTTCTAATGGAAGCTGCTGCATTGCCGAATGCTGAGGTTAGGTGATTGTCAGCATGGGGTAGTTGGGGCCTGCACCTTGCTTGGGCCTAGGAGGCGATGCCTAAGTTACGCAGAAGTGGTTTGGGATACCTTAGGCTACGGGTCTGGGGCCATTTTGCGGCTTTGGTTCCCGGAATGCTCCAGGGTATACGTTCTCAACCTCACAGCCTAAACCGACAAATCCTAATGCTCTGAACCCGAGTGCCTTCACCTACCTCGCAGCTAGCCTCTATTGAACCCGTAATACACCACACCAATGTTGCTGGGGCCAAGCCCTAAAGACTCAAAGCTTAGGGCCTTGACCCCGCGAATCTCACAGCCCTAAGTCCCAAATTGAAAGGCCTAAACCCGAAAACCTACAGGCCCCAACGTTCTCATATACAAGTCTTGTGCGGAAGAGTTGACGCAGACACAATGCGGCTGCGGGGTGCGAGACAACGACCCACGGCCCCTTTGGCAGAAGAGTATTTCCGGGTTCTACTTGGAGGTTCATGGGTAGTTATAAATAGGGGTAACTATACTTATAACCCATATTAGGGGACTTATAACCCTACTTATAACTACCCATGAACCTCCAAGTAGAAGGAGCATTCAGCGTGCAGCAGGTTCAGGGCCAGGGCTTGGGGTCTTGGGGTTCCGGGGGTGTTCGTTTTCAGGAGAAGGGTTTAGGGTTTAGGGTTTAGGGTTTAGGGTTTAGGGTTAATTTGGGATACAGCCCAAAGCGCGAGATCTAAGCACCGGCAACATCCTCATCAAGCATATCGAAGTCTGTTTCGAAGAAACACAAGACCCTAAACCCCAAAATTCCACGTCTAAGCCATGCCGCAGACTGTCGACCTTCATAAGCCCGGGATATCCCAAGCTTTGGTTTAGGAAGTTTAGGGTTTGGGTTTTGGTGCTTCGGGTTTGGGTTTGGAAGACTTGGGGCTGAGCCTTACGCCCTCCTTTCTCCGACGATCAGGGTTTAGGGTTTAGGGTTTAGGGTTTAGGGTTTAGGGTTACGGAAGCAGCTCACCCCAAAGGACGCTCTTCTCTCGCGCTTTCCTGCCCATGCTCTTTGTTTCGGCGGCAGCTTTGCTGCTTGCGGTTAAGAAGGCTGGCAGGGACAGGGTCCCAAAAGTGACAGTTATTGGGTTTGGTTGGGGTCACTACGATGTTACGAAGGATCTGATGTTGTCATTGCGGAGCTATATATTCTGGCATGCATCGCACAGGGCTTAGGGTTTTGTGTGCAACTTGGCTTGCATGCTTTTGGGTCTCACGGTAGGGACCGCAGAGGTGGGGATATCAAGAGGATTCCCAACCCCTAAACCGGCAGCAGGGATGTCATGTTGCCGACTCCCCCTAACTTAAACACCAAACCCGCAAATCTATATCTTAAGCCCTGAGCCCCAACCCTATAAACACCGAAAGCCTAAATCCTAAAACCGCAAACCTAAATCCCAAAGCCCTAAAGCCCTAAAGCCCCTATCTGGAAAACCTCCCGTTACTGTCTTCATCTCCATCACCAAAAGAGCTAGGAGTTCAGAATCTCCTCAGCCAAGAGACCCGAAACACCGAAACCCGGTGAAGGGTTTCCCTCGTGAGGTTTGAAAGGATCTACTTTACGAGTAGTTTTCTGAAGTTCATTCGAGCCGAAAGGACCCGCGACCCAAAATCGATGAGTCCTTAGACACAATTATTCCCAAACCAGTGTCGTACAGTAAGCTACCATTGGAATCGGAACCGCTGAGGTTGGAAACCGCCCGTTTCCACAAAGACAGGTTTCCAAGAGCGGGCGACCAGTCACAACCTAAATGTGTACAGGAGCGGGCAGAGCGTCATCAGCCGAAGAATGGTTCAACCGACGCCTGGCATGGCAGATTAGATCGAAGCTACACTTGCTTCGCTCAGTAGGGCTTTCGATAGCCATATGCTTAAACTTAAACCTCAACCCCGAACCCATTGAGTCCCCTAGCCCGAGAGCAGGCATTATCGAAGCAAGCACACCGCACAATATCGGAGACAGCTACTTTAAATCGGATGTCTGCGGGGAGTTGCTTTGCCAAGCATCTTCACCGCATTCCTACGTTGTTTCATCGCTTTACTGCTCCCTTTGAGCCTGGATCCCAAGTACCGGGTCGCATCCCCATTGCCGATACTGTTTCTGTGAGAGCCGGGGAGTCCTGCGCGTGGGAGTTTAATGCAGGGTAGGACCCCTGTGATGAGGACCTTAAGCCCTAAACCCTGTACGGCTCATGTGCAGAGATTATGAACCTACATTCAGGCCCCTAACACAAGAACCATGCGTATTATGTATATATATATATATAGACATATATATATGTATACACATATATATATATATATATATATACGCATGTCTGCATACCATATGTATATCCCCGGGGATCCGGGTATGCTTATATAGTGAACTTGGCAAAGTCGACTCAGTGGCTGGACTTGGGCCCAAGGTCGATTATTTGGTGGACTTGGGATACATACATACATACATACAGACATACAGACATACAAACATACATTAAATACCGTGATTATGATGTGTTTCGGCGATCTTCTCAGCTGCAAACGACCTCAAACAAGGCTTTCCGCAGGAGAACCGAAGCATATGTACCGGACTTTGGACAAGTTTCAGCCTCGATTGCTATTCGCAGCGGCTCAGAAAGCTGTTTTTCCGGAGGTAAAATGCTCAAAAGTCTGTCGAGATTGGTTTTTCGTTCCCACAGCTTGCTAGCACTAGCAGTCTAGAGGCACACCGCGCTTCCAAACTTGCTGAATGTCCACAACATTGCCCGGCTGCCCACAGCAAGTGTGAGCGATCTGCTTGAGCCAAACAACAAACACTCTTAGGGTCCTCATATATGTTTTCATGCTCGGCAAAAATACGCGACGAGCTTGAGCCAAAAAACAATCACTCTTAGGGTCCTCAAAAAACATATCTATATCTTTAGGGTCTTGTTGCTTCGGATTGGACTTTAGGGTGGCTTATATGGTTTAATTTATTTTCGAGTCTCCGGTCATTCTCGGGGTTGCTTGAAAACCGCTAACCATAAAACCCATCAGTAGTCAGTGCTGAGATGGTGTGTTTACTTTTATAGAATTAGTCTAGACCCTCGGGCTTCATTCGCTCTTCAGCGGCAAAGACACACTGGGTTTGCCTGTTCGACAAAAGTGGTTTAGAATAACAGGCTTCGGGTGTATCAGTTTAGGCCTTGGGGTTTTGGGTTTGAAGGTTTAGATTCTCAAGCTTCAACTGCTGGGACAAGAGGGCTTCGGGAGGATGTAGGGTTCTTGAGTTGGGTTTACTTGACTATGTCGGGTCTGCAGTTTCGGTTGGTCGAGGATCGAGAAAAGATTTACGGACTGGGGTTAAGGCTGAAGGGTGCCGAAGAGGATTTGACGCCCTGAGCCTGCCATAAACCCAGCAGTTCCCAATCCTAGCCCTGCTCCCCTGAATCGAACACACAAAACCCTGCAACCCCGAAAACCATGGCCTGTAAACCCTACAAGCTTGGAAGCCCTTCTGGAACGGTTCCGCAGGATTTGAAGCTCCGAGTTTTTGCATCGTCCCAGCACAACACTCAGTCCGACAAGCTTTAAGCTTGGAAGCCCTCAAAGTAGCACGACAGTGCCCGCAAGCCTTCTGCGACAGCATGGCCGCACCATTGCTACAAGTCGTTTCTTGGAAACGAACTGTCCGGCTGCATCATTGCTACTCGTCGTTTCTTGGAAACGAACTGTCCGGGTCTCCACACACGTTTTTGTTTCAGCTTGTTCGTCTTCTCAGCACATTCCATCCTGGGGCTGGCAGGGTTTTGAGGAAATTGGGATTCATGGGTCGGGTCATCCTACGTATGCCCTTAAATATAAACGTGTAGACGACGACTTTTAAGTGCCGAGGAGCTGTAGGTACCATTTCTGCATGAAAGTTTTCTCCAGATTCACAGGCTGGCTCTGGCGAGCTATGCCTCAGGTCGAAAGTTGATGTTTTGATTGGTGAAGTAGTATTGTACACAGACTCAACCCCCCCCAATATTGAAGAACTAATGCTTGGAGGGCACCCTTGGACATGCCCATCGCCGATTCGTCGCGAAAACAATGTTCGTATCTAACGTTGTAAAGCGAACTGCACATTGTGTCGGCAAGATGAGCCATCACATGGTGCTTGGGGCGTATGTGCCAGATGAACCTGGGCATCTGGGTTTCAGAGTTCAAGGCTCAGGGCCTAGCTTTTAATACTTAAGACTAGTTTCAGCAAGCTTCTTCGCGCAGGGGGCCTACCACAAAGCTTAGTATTCAGGTTGAGCAACTCCTTCGCACCGACTGCCAGACTGGCCAAGATCTTGTATGTTTGCAAATACTTCAGCGTAGCATGCTGCAGCGAGTCAGCCTCCTTTGTGAAAAAAAAGCTTAGCCCGAATTCGCCCTTACACCAGAAACCCTAAACCGTAATATTTCGAAAAGCTTAGCCCGAATTCGCCCTTAAACCCGAAACCCTAAACCGTAATATTTCGAAACCCAGCACCTGCATCCCTGACTTTCCCAACCCTACATACACCAAAAAAAACCTGTGCCAAACAAACCAGGCACCGCCTGGGAAAGGTAGCGACCATACTGCTCAAGTTGAGAATACCAGCTGTGCAAGTGCCACACACAAATTGCCGTCAGGGAAATTCTGCGGTTCCCAGGGTGTTGCAGCGCTGCCTTGTTGGCCTCTTCCGCAAGCCAGCTGGTGATCACTCGCGAGTTGTAGGCCTCCACAGCAGCTGTCCCAAAAAAGCAATAGCAGCAGCAGCAGCAGCAGCAGCAGCATCAGCACCAACAACAAGAACATAGTGGAAAAAGAGCAGCAAGGCAAGTGGTACAACAAAAAAACCATCGTGCTAACATCGGTTCGAAACTTGAGGCCTTGGTGGCAAAGTAGCAGTACTCCTCTCCACGGAGCACCAGCATCCATGATTTAAATGCCGGTTGGCTGCATGCAATCTTGTGCTTCTGCAAGAAGCAGCGGAAGTTTTGATCAGCCGCACGCCATTGTGCAGCGTCGCTGTCTCCTGGAAACCAGCCAATCTTGAACAATTCGAAAAGTGCCCCACCATTTGTAAAAAGGCCGCAGCCGAGGTTGACTGAGTGCATCGAGTCGAATCGCAGCATGGAGTAATGAAACCCTGCCGTCAAAATAAGGGCATTGAGAGGCTCACCGATCGACTCGTTGAGAAACTCCCTGTGTGTACGGATGGTACGTTTCCACGCAGCATTTGCAGAAAAATCCGTGTACAAGCAAGCACGGTCGACGCGAGAAGCCCGGCAACAATGACATGTATTGTTGCTGTTGTAGTACTGCTTCAGTTTAAAGGTATTAACGTGATGCTTCCAATCACCTCGCAGAGCAGACAGCTTGAAGATTCGACCACCATACATGGGCTCTCCAGGCTTGCAGTTTCCAAGCAGCTGCGAGCGAGCCCCCGAGGACTCCACAAAATCACGTCTAGGATAGGTTCCTTGCAACATGGCGTTGCACGAAAACGCCAGATATCTCCAAACGGCATCGAGGGTGCTTGGTAAAAGCCTTTCGGACCGTATACAGAATAAGGGGAACCTAGACGTCAGCACCTTCGGCTTGAACTCACTGGGGTCTTTGTCGTTCAAAGGGTAACCTCAACAACCAGAGCGAAACAGTTCTTACCGGAAGAACCAAGCCTTATAAGATCCTAAAATCCCCAGAAGCAAACAGCCTTTGTTAATCGTTACCCAAGTATCTTCCGAATAAAACAAGAATTTTCTCCTTAGTGATTGTATACTCTGCCTCATCTCCGTACAAAGCAAACGGCTCGCAGTTGTCGAAAGCAAATTTCTGGGAACTCAACCCAGGTGTCTGCTGGTCCTCATGGTGTTGCCAAAATCTCCTGGCGCGCTCTGGGTCAATGTGGAGCCTCTTTGTCTCCAGCAACCAGGCAGTCAGCAGATGAGGAGGGATGATCGGGATGTCCATGTGTATGGTTTCGTCGGTACCTGTCTTGTCCGGCCGGCTTTTGACCGGCAAGCGAATCGTGTCCACTGGCAGACTGCTCAAATCCTGAAGATGAACAAAAACCAAAACAGTATGTCTAACCTCACGAATCGAAAGCTGCCAGGGAGCACTATATTATTGATTATAGACAAATTAGGAAACCACACGTGTACACTTGCGGTCAGGTTTCAGTCTCACCCCCATGGACTTGGCTAAGTACATCTCGCCAAACATTGCCCTGGTAGTCACCCCGGGCCCCGCAGCTTGCCAGACCCTCGACCGACTGGGGCGTGCCAGATCCAAGCTCCTGTCTTTACATAGGCCAGCCATCCTAATCCTACACCCCATTTCAGAGTTTAGGCAGTCTATTCATTGTGCAGATCGGAATCTAGATTCCCACATAGCTTCCTAGCAACAATGCTGGAAAGGCTTCAGCTTGCAGACCTGGGGTAGCTAGGACAGCTAGGAAAATCCATCACTAAGTGTGTGAAAATTGGTGTTGTCGAGAGGCACAACTGATGGCATCCGCAATCCCAACAGCAGCTGAGGAACTCCATTCCTGATTGGGGCAGCATCTTGGATTACTTGTACTTCTGAACCAGGCAGTCTACCCACTACAAGATTTAGCCAGGTCCGGGGTTTCAGGGGTCGAAGAGTGCAGCTTTTGAGGGTATAGGGCTTAGGGTTAGGGGGAAAAGGGTGTAGGGTTTAGGGGTCGCAGGGTTTGAGGTTTGTGGCCCGGAGTTGCCAAACTCAGGATTTAAAGGTAAAGGGCTCGGGGTTAGGACGTAGGGCTTAGGGGCTTCAGGGTTTGAGGTTTTTGGCCCGGACAAGTCAAGACACTCCAGCACCCACTCCGGCCAGTAAGCGGCTCCGAATGATTCCAGGAACACCTGCGGGGGGCTATGGCATGCTTTTGTTCAAAACATCCTCTCGTTTCGCCTGAAACATGTTTGGCGGCAAGGCCGAGATCACATCCAATTCTTTTCGGAAGGCCCCAAGGTTTGTAGAGATTAGCTGCGCTGCTGCCTATGCCAGACAAGCCGCGCTGGGAATCAACACTCCTAGCAGAAAGTCTGTATGTTGAGGGCTGAAGGCTTCAGAAAGAGTTGTGCATCCTGGGACTCCCAGCTTCAGGCCTGCCTTTCCTGCACACAGTTCGCAGACCTAGCCACTGTGCCGCCTACGGCAGAGAAGCCAAGAGCGGAGTTTGCAAGGGTTAACAACAACGAAAAATGATTCCAGGCTCCGAGCATACAAGGATATATGGCCATGGTATAATATGACCTATAGTATGATTTATCCTTCTCCGCTTAGGCATCTCTTTCCTGCGTGCACTTGGCATACCTACCCTAGTCCAGCTGGGATGCTGCCTATGCCACAGAAGTCAATGGTCTCAAGTTTGAGGGCTGGGTCCTACGAGGCACTGGTAGATAGATACTTTGACTCTGTTTCCTGCAAGCAAGTCCCAGACCTACGCACACGGTGTCAAAACGGGAGAATCAGCTGCAGCATGATTCAGCTGGCAGCTGCAGCCTTGGGATCGGTCTTGCCCTTCTTACCGGTTGCTTTCGCTTGCTTGGGGAGGGATCTTTTGGCCAACTTGAGCTGATCGTCGTAGCGAGCAATCACCTCCGTCATGTGATTCACAACGATGACCATCTGGTCTTCCGGCACCTCCCCATCGATGCTGGCCCTCAAGTTCTTTTTCTCCTTCTGCATGCAATCCACATGGGGTTTGAGGTCCTTCATCCCCGCTTCAAGCATGGCCGCACTCCTGAGGCGCAAAGATTCAAGCAGGAGTAGTAGTAGTAGTAGTAGTAGTAGTAGTAGTAGTACTAGTAGTCGTAGTAGTAGTCGTAGTAGTAGTAGTAGTAGTAGTAGTAGTAGTCGTCGTCGTCGTAGTCGTAGTAGTAGTAGGAGTAGTAGCAGTATAAGCAGTGCAAGTAGTAGCAGTAGTATAGTAGTATACGTATAGTACAGCAGTACCAGTAGTAGCAGTTGCAGCAGCAGCAGGTATTCTAGCGGTGCAATCCAACTCATAGGGTTTAGGGTTTAGGGTTTAGGGTTCTGGCTTCCGGAATAGGGCTGGGGCAGACCGCCCTAAACCCCTAGCCCAACTAGACACACATTTTAAGCCGAGCTTTCGCGCTGAACCTCTAAACCTCGAATCCGTGAAGCCCCAAACCACCATAGAACCCCTATCTGAACACCGATACCCTAAGGGTCCATAAGTAGGCGCTTGGGTTTATTTAGGATAGTCAGTATCTGAGAGAGTGTTGACTAGCAGGCGCTTGGAGCCTTACGGACAGAGCCTGGTAGAGGGCTGCAAAGACCTATTCCCAAACCTGGACCCTAAACCATAAACCGTTAGGGTTTAGGGGTTGAGCTTCAGATGAATTCGGACCATGATTAGGGTTTGTTCGAGGATTAGGGTTTAAGGTTTTAGCATTTATGGTGAAAAGAAGCTTGGGCTCATGAGGATGCAGTTTAATTATATTTTGGGGCTCGAGGTTCAATGCGAGCTTGCATCCAAGGCACATGCCGCCCTTCTTCAACATCGTCTCGATGCTTTCTGCCTCTGACAGCTTCAAGGTCACCTTCTTGAACAAGGCCTCTGCTGCCTGCTTGACAGTCTTGGGGGTCTTCGGCTTCGGAATGTCATCCTTCTCACGAGGATTCTCAGTGGATCCACTGGACCCTGTCCCACCCAGGATCTGCGACCTCAATGGTTCATCTGATAGAGAGTGGGATTCAGGGCTCAGAGTTTGGGTTATTAGTGGCTTGGTGTTTCGGGCAACAGGGTGTCTTCATGGGCAAGTCGCATTGCCCCGTGGGTCATCCCCTCATCCAGCTCCGCACCGCCGGACAGCTCGAAAGCCACTTCATCCTCGGATTCGCTGACTTCTGTCTTGCCGTCAAAGACCTTGAAGAGCTCCCAGTCCTGGATAGAGTATGTGGGGATTGTTGTCGGGCAATAAAGTAATTGTATCGCAAAAAGAGTCATTCAGTGAATAATAGGAAGGTTTGTACCTGGCCTGGGCTTCAGGCCTGTCTGGGTGCTTCTTCCACCACTTTCCAGAGCCCGACGGATCAGCCTTTTTCTTCGAAGTGGCCAGGTCAGCTGCAACAGCCTCGCCGTGCCTTGCTGGTGGGGCACTGGTGGGGCACACTACACCGGGGCCTGGCTTTACACGTGGGTTCAGGGTTTAGGGGTTCAGAGTTTAGGGTTTAAGGTTTAGGGTTAAGGGTTCAGGGGTTCAGAATTTAGGAATTAGGTTGTTTTTGGGTTTAGGGTTTAGGGTTTTTTGGGCTATTCGGGTAAGGGATTTTTGGGCTTTAGGGTTTACGGCTGAGCATCACAAATATCACTGAGGCATTGGTGGGCTTCAGGGCTTAGGGCTTTCAGGGTTAAGGGGCTTAGGGAACACTTTAGGGTTTAAACATACACAAATGAAACAAAATAGGTGATGGAGAGTGGAGCTACTCTTTCATCAGCTCCGCATATTTCTTCCAAACGTAGAGTCCGGTGCGTTTCCCACGCTTCTTAGAAGAAATATTCATCATGATACTGCTCTTCATCCAGTCCTCTTTCGCACTCAAGAAGACCTCGTAGTAGTGCTTCATGACCTTTGGCCCTCCTGGGATCGATGTTGTTATTATCAATATCATATTTATACTAATTAAAGTTTGAGGCGGCATACCGGTTCCAGTCGCTCAGGTTTCTCTGAGCAGGCACCAGGTTGAGAGGTTCAGGCTTTAAATAGGGATGAAATTTTGGGCTTTTGGGTGTTAAAGGTGGCATTGCAATTGCTTTCAGGATTTAACTTCAAGTTTTGGGGTCGAGGGTCGTTCAGGGTGTCTCGGTTTGCGCGTTGCTGGATCGAGCTTGTGGGCTTTACTTTTGCTGCAAGTTCTCAGTTGTGGTGTTATCAAAGCTAAGAACCCATCCTAAGCCCTAAACCCTAAACCCCTAAACCCTATAAACCCTATAAGCCCTATAAGCCCTATAAACCCTGAGCCCTAAATCCTAAACCCAAGCCCTACCTAGACCCCAAAGAACCTACCTTTTACAGACGTATATCAGGAAATCATGACAAGGAGCCCTATAAAGCGGAGGTTCTTAAGGGTCCAGGTAAGCCCTAAACCCTTAATATGTATACCGCAGTATACCTATATAATGAGAACCCCCTTCATAGGCCTAAGTATATGTTATATGGTTACGAAGCCCTAAACCCTAAACCCTAAAGCCCTAAACCCTAAACCCCAAAGCCCTAAACCCAAAAGCCCAAAGCCCTAAACCCAAAAGCCCAAAGCCCAAAGCCCTAAACCCAAAGCCCTGCACCCTAAACCGCGGGCTTCGACTCTTTGAGCAAGGGGGTCGCTAAGGGTGTTCCTATTCTAGGGATAAACTTATTAAAGGGGTTCTTACCACATAGGTGATCTTTTGAGACCATATCATCCTCCACCACCCAGCACTTACGGGCAGGAAACCATGAAACGGTTCGAAACCCCAAATCCTCCCCACAACCTTTGAACCCTAAAGCCCTCAAACCTTTAAGGCCTGCCACCACCAGCACAAAGCACCTCCACGTACTACTACTACTACTACGACTACTACTACTACTACTACTACTACTACTACTACTGCTACTGCTAATGCTACTGCTAATGCTACTGCTACTGCTACTGCTACTGCCTTCTGCTACTACTGCTACTACTGCTACTACTGCTACTACTACTGCTACTACTACTACTACTACTACTACTACTACGACGAATTCACTACTACATCCGAGGCACTGGATTTCCCCCTGCAATCGAAAATCTTCTTGCGAACCTCCTCGGGGCACGTGTCGGAACCTTGGCATTGGGACGGATTCGGAACTAGTAAATACTATTGTTGGGGAATAGTTTTGGATTTAGGGGGAGGTTTAGGAATAGTAAGGCTTCGGAACCAGGGCAAGGATAGGGCGGCTAGGTTTAAGGCAATATTAACAACACAGAACCATAGCAAAAATGTGATGCCCAATCCCCCTGAAGCTGCAACCCAATCTGACTCAGAGATAGGCGGAAGTCCCAACTGCAAAACACGTACCCTAGCCTGTATACGGGTATAAGCTTGCTGAATGAGAGCCACTGCACGGATGGATCTGTAGTAGCGCATGTATGTGCGGTGTGCCTCCTTTTGGAGAGCTTGGTCCTGCCCGGCCTGCGCCGGCGTGGTGTGTGCTGCTTCTGCGGATCTTCCCGTGACAGGCTCTTCCTTGACTGACTTTGGGCTGCTTGGCTCGATGCGCTTTGTCGAAGTCACCTTGCTGGGTGTGACCTTGGTTTCTTTCTGTGGCTCTTCCTTGACTGGCTTGTTCTCCTTGGGGGGCGTCTCTGCTGGCTTTGCTGGCTCTTCGTTGACTGGCTTGTTCTCCTTGGGGAGTGTCTCTGCTGGCTTTGCTGGCTCTTGGTCGACTGGCTTGTTCTCCTTGGAAAGCGTCTCCGCTGGCTTTGCTGGCTCTTCGTCGACTGG
>CAJNDV010031021.1:20304-39901 GCA_905221635.1 Symbiodinium sp. CCMP2456 | reverse complement strand
CCACCCGAATCATCCGAATCATTTTGATTTAGCCCTGGCCCGGATCCAAGATCCCAAGATTGCCCAGAGGTCTTGCGCGTGTATGTATGTATGTATGTATGTATGTATGTATGTATGCATACATACATACATACATACATACATACATCCATGCATACATACATACATACATACATACATACATACATACATCCACTGTTTCCACTGTTTCGGGCGTAGGGTCGAGTTTGACGCAGCCCCTTTTGAGCATGTCACCTAATTAAAGAAGTGAAACAAAGTGGTCAGGTCGTCGTCCCGTCCTACCCACAGGCTCACAGGGTGACGCACCCACCACGCTCAGCAGTCCGGATGTCTGCGAGCCTAGACAAAATGTCTACATCAAGTCCACAGGCACGTGGCACGGTGAGGCAAGCCCGAATCCCCGTAGACCAAAGCCGTAATGCAAGCCGCGCGATCTCCAACGCTAGGCGCAAGGACAAGGAGTCTCGGACTCTGCTAGATGCCGGACACCGTGCAATGTCCGAAGCCTGACGTAGCCCAATAGTGCTAAGGCAGAACCCACATTCTGCATCCTGTGTCGTCAGAAAGTCCAAGTCCAGACCCTGTTCAAGTCTCAGCAGAGACTCACTGTGTGGGAAGTTCAATGAAGACTTGAGGAGGCCTTGAGCGGCTGGGGAGTCAGCAGCATCGCCGACTACTATCAGCGCATGGTCTTGAGTCCACTGAGCCGGCGCGGGGAGATGGACAGTGTGCAGGACAAGAGAGGAAAGCGACGCAGAACTCTGGCGGAAAACATCCCCTTTGGTCTTCTGTGCCCTCGGCTCCCAAATCAGCCAATCGACAAGGTCGGCAGAACGTAACCATTCAACAGCTGAGTCGATTCGATCGCGAACAGCGTTGGTATAGGTGTAGTTACCCTGTCGAATTCCATCCTCCCAGGCCGTAAGAGTAAGCCGAATTCTGGCTCTGGGGAGGCAGACAGACGAGAAGGAGAGTCGAAGGCGCTCCCAGAACTCAGCATCGCCAACTGTGGAGGCCTGACCATCAAAATCAAGGTGGAACAAACAATCCAATACCTCAGCAGACGGGCGTTCCATCTCATCAGCTATGGAGCACTCAAGAGCGGGCTGGGTAGGGCCCGCAGCTTGCAAAGTGGGCGCACAAAACAAGTGCTCCTTCGGAGCCCCACGGCTACCGACACCAGGTTGTGGGGATGCCCGATGTGCCTGACTTAGGAGGGCTTGCCGGCAGGCACGGGAGTGCTTCACGTGTCTGCATAGCCGGATGTTGGTCGCATAGTGTCTGAGACAATGTGGGCATTGCGTGCCAGAGACCAATGATCGGACCTCATCGGTACGACCATGGCTTTTGAAGGCATGTACCGACCATGAACGCAGATCCTGGAAGATGATCTGGCAGGGCGCACAGAACTCAACACCGTTGCTGGCCGCGCCGTGGGCAATCGGGACCTGAGCATGAAGGGATCGGAGCTGTTTGATAGTAGCCCAAGGTGTCGATCGTACTCCGCCTGCCCTCGTTCGACAAACAGGGCGTGAGCGATGGCTCGGCGGACTCTGGATTTCCACTTTCGAGGGGACGAGCGGCACTCCAGCACCCATGCGTCCCATAGGAGGGTCCATGATCTCTTGTCATCGACCATCCTAGTGTGCTCCCACAGCCATTCGACAGAGGTCCGGACTAGTCTCAGCCAGTCCTGTTCCCAGTGGGCAAGAGCCCAAATTTCCGGCACATCAAGGCGAATGCAAGAGAGCAGGTATCGCAGTCGAAAGGCGTGGAGGTACGTGGCAGCTCGCGGAATGCCCGCAAGAGCGATCGCATGCGACAAGCCGAGGTGCCATGCTTCCTCACAGGAGTATTTAGGGGTCAGCATTTGGCAGGCCATCTGTCGAAGAACTGCATCGAGGGTATCGATGTGTGCTTGTGCGACCCGCGTCCAGGTACCAGACCCGTGGAACATGACAGTGGAGATCAAACTGTCAAACAGAGCGGCTTTGTCGGTGGCCGACACAAGGGGTGACTGGAAGACCTTGCGCCTGCGCCTGTTAAAGGCCTCCCATGCTTGTGAGCACCTATATGCGATTTCATGTCGTAGGCCTCCGTTGTGCTGCAGGAACCCGCCTAAGTGACGATAGACTGGTACTATCCGCAGCTTGGCCTCTTTCCACAGGCGGCACGACAGAGGAATGGTACCCTCCTCATCGCCAAAGATACGCCTGCGCGTCGCCTTGGCCCCCTTGGAGTGAAGTTGGACAATGGCTTCCGTCTTCCCTCTGGAAAGGTTCGGCACAAGTGCCCTCTGGAGGCAGGCATCAATGAGCGAGGATGCTCCAAAGTTGAGAGCAGCAATGAGCGAGGGAGCGTCAGGGCTCATGAGGAACATCGAAAGATCATCCATCCAGGTTGCGTCGGACAACCCGATTGTTCGCTCTGGGTGTGTGCTCTCAACCTGGATGCTACATTGCATGCTCTGGTTCCAGGGTATGTACGCGAGGAGCTCAGCTTGTATTAGGGCCTGTCGAACCTGTTGCAGCACCTTGGCAAAAAGAAAGGAGAAAACAAGGTCCGAGAGTGAGTCCCCGGGGCGGGACCCGGTACGGGTAACAATGACTTCCGGCTCATCCGGGAGCCGGAACCACGTGTCGTGGAGGGACTCGGAGATGGCTCCCTCCGCCCACTCACTCGATCCGGCCTCGCGAAGCAGGGAAGGCCCGCCGATGAAGTCGCGCAGTTCGTGCACAGTATTGCTAGGGAGCTGAACTGCTGCGCAAATGCGTGCGACCTCAGTGTCGGTGGGGTGATCGCCGGTGACAAGCGGTCGTATGATGCGGTAGAATGCCTCCTGTAGGTCGAGGAAAAGGAGCGCATGAGAGCACTTTCTGGCCTGACAGCCAGACTGAAACAGGCGAGCTGCGTGCGCCGGGATCGTGACTGGGTATTGGGGGAGCCCACCGACTTGCAGGGGAACGGTGCTGTTGGCAAGAGGTGTTGTGCAGCGGTTGCGGAGCGTCTTGTGCAAGGACTTCCCAAGCACTGAAGACACCAGTATGCCCCTGTAGGAGCTACAGCATTGTTTTGGCCCCTTGTGTTTCCATATGAAGTAAAGGGTTCCGCCCTTGTGTTGGACGGGCTCACACAAGCGGAAGGCAGACTTAAGGAGCAGCTGATAAACAGCTTTCGCAAGATAGGGGGCCCCATAGTGGAGGACCTCACCCGGGATCCCGTCGAGCCCGTAGGCTCGGTCCGTGCTAGATGCCCTTAGTGCAGCCTCAAGCTCGCCTAGGCTAGGGATGTCTGCCGGGGCGACCGTGTAATCCGACAGATCCTTGGCCTGCTGTCTGCGGTAGCAGTCGTGGACGAACTCAACTGGATCCTTAACCTGCCCGTCCTCTATGGCGGAGAAGTGGGATATCCACTTTTGTTTGGCCTCCTGATGCGTGGTAGCCAGGATTCCCTGCTCGGTCTCAATAGCAGGCAGCGGGGTGGTGCCTTTCTGCTTGCGTTTGGGTCCACCCGTGAGAACTCGAAGACGCTGGACAGTGTCGCGCGTGGAGTCTGTAGTGGCCTTCACCGCAACCTCGTGTAAGTAGTCCTTTGTATCCTGCCGGATTAGGCATCGGAGCTGTGCACTAGTGGAACGCAGAGCGGCGAGGTGACCTGGCAAGTCCCGCAAACATCGCAGCCATCTGTTCCAAAACCGGGAACATGGTGCCCAAATGGTGCCTGCCCCCCGCCATGCGCGCCATGAGCACGCGAGGGAAAAGCTGCGACCAAATCTGGAGGCCGATTGAATCCGCTTCCTAAGCCAGGCTCGTTGGTTACGCAGTTGCCAAGTGGCTGGCTGTAGGTAAGGCTTGTGTTGCATGGCACGTTGTGCCGGAAAGGCTACCGGCAGCAGGCATCGGAAATGCTGTTCCACCTTTGCAGCATGACGATGGATGTCCAGCTGCCAGGGCTGCTGTGGGAGTGATGAGCAAATATGTTGCAACTTCTCACGACCTTCCGGGGTGCCGATGGCAGTAGTGTCGATGCGCACTCTTCGGCCATGTTTTGGTGCATGAAAAAGAATATGGGACACAGCCCGTGTGATAAGGGCATAATGGTCAACTCTTGCCTGTCCCCATTCTAACTCATGTAGTACTCTGCTGCCGCCAGCAGCGACGTGCCATGTATCAGGCAGTGAGATGTAGTCCAACCTCGATGTGGTTGTACCCCCTGGCGACTGCCAAGTCTCGGTGGGACCGGGGTGGCAACAGAAGAACGTGCTAGGGATCCACTGAAGTGCGTCCTCTAGAATGCTCCAAAACGCCTGGGGGGGTGGTGAAGTTGTAGGCCAGGTCAGGTCTCCAACTCTGTCCGCACAAGATCTATGCAAATGGAGATTGAAGTCCCCGAGCAAGACAAGCTGCGCGTCCTGTCTGAGGCGACCAAGCAAGACACGGAAATCTTGCCACCACTTGTTGCGTTCAGGCGAAGCATTGGTAGGGGCATGAATCACAACAAACAGAACCCCCACGCTAGCGCGTGCAAAGCGCACAGCAAGTACGCGTGGGTCCCAATGGACCGCAACAAAATCGCCAAGCTGAAAAAGGACATCAGTCTTGTTGTGTCTTATGAAGGGTTCGGTTCGCGAGAACCAGAGTTCAACCCCATACGAGCCCTGAGCGTCGCGTGCACTACAGAACCGTATGTGTGTCTTTGACTGGATGGTCTCATTGCGTGGGGCCCGTGTTTCCTGGAGGGCTGCTACTCCAACTCCAAGTTCAACGAATTGTTCCCTGAACAGTGCAGCCCGCCCCTGAAAGGGGACAGCCGGGGGCTCTGCAGCGAGATCAGCCTCCCGAGGGTGTAATGACTGTACATTGACAGTTACTAGGACAGCCTGGATGACTGCCCATTGTTTGCCAGAATCATTCTCAGAGGGGGCTTGCAGACCTAGCATTTGCTCACGCTCTGATCTGGTAGGAAGCACGCCACCACTGTCGCCCCGATCTATGAACGAGTCGGCAAGCTGCCCAGGCCAATTCTGCGGGCTACGCTGGGAGTCCAAAAACAACCAGAGCCAGGGTAGCCACCCTCTTCGTACAAAGCTGCAGATGGGGTGCGAAGACCAGACCTTTCCGGTCGTCCGAGGGTCGCAGCATTTCTTGGCAAGGCGATCCGCTACCTCATTGCCTGGGTGGCCTACATGGGCTCTGATGTGTCTCACATTGACTCGGGAGGGTGATTTGGCAGCCTGTAGTGCCTGCATTGCAGCCCGGCAAAGGTGGGCAACATCCTTTCCGCGAAACTGGCCTACCGAACCTTCAGACAGGCCGATGGCAGTGGTACAGTCGGAGAAGATGGTGACGTCGACCCCCGGTGGTGAGGCGAGCAGCCAAATCAGGCACCAAAACAAGGCCGACAGTTCCCCTTCGAGGGCTCCATGCGAAGATGCACCAAGGAAAGTTGGCTCGCCGGAATCAGTCTGCACCCGATCACCGATCCACCCGATGTTATGCCACTCACCGGCGACGCTCCCTATAGCATGGAAGGCCCATGAGCTGAGTTCGCCATCATACGACCCGTCCGTATAGATAGTGATGGAGTCACAATGGCGGACTCCCAGCGTATCGGCAAGAGGCGGGTAACGTCGGACCCATTCTGTGATAACATCAGACTCCTTGAGCGGCAGGGGCCATAGATCATCCGGGTCGCGGTGGATGAGCTGGGCAACATGGTCAAGGGTGCATCCAACACGCATGGTAACCCCGGTCAAATCAAAGGTTCTGACCCCAAGGTGCTGATCCAGACACAAGGTCCAGGCCTCTGGGGGTCAGTGGGGCACTCGTCGAAATGTTCGTAGAGGGCCTCTACGAGGGTACTGGAGAGGTAGAAGTTCTCCGACTCGGGGCTCAAGATGGCTTCTTCGAGCAGCGTAGTCAGAGTCTCGATCTCACATTCATGAAGCAATGGGGGTGCGACCGTCGTATAGGGGTTGCCGAACTTCGTCCATATGACGGGTAGTTCGATATCCCCTCGCGTGCTGCTGATCATATGCTGAGGGGATAGTTGCACTGCAGAAACATGTGCAATCAGTGCACTGCAAACCAAACTCCCGGCAAGGAACGTGCAGCCTAACCTGTGGGAATGGACAGGAAAGATGGCACAGCAAAACAAGATTGGGAGGAAGAGGTCACCACTTTGAGGGTACTCTCCCAGCACTTCAAGTAAGCCAATGCCGAAAGCGGCAGTGAAGAGCACGGGCAGGACCCCGAGGTCCCGAACAAAGTATGCTCCGGGCAAGGAAGTCGATGCCCGGATGTGCTTGATTGCGCGGGGCGGATGATCTGAAACCGCAGTCGTTTCTGTAGCTGGAGGATGGCGTTGGAAAACAGGGGTATCCTTGGCTGTGCCTTCCGGTAAGGCATCGTCAACATTTGCAGCTTCCGGACACTTGTACATCAACAACTCCTCTGTACCACCGGGTATGCCGAGGCCAGGGCGAGCAAGGGAGATGGGATCACTGTCAGTGTCGCCTGTGCGCGTCTGCCGACCTCCCCCTGACTGCGTCCTAGGAGTGGGTGCGGCCGTGCCTGAACCTCGGGCCGTCGACCCCTCAGAGGGGGCGCTTCCCTCCGCGTGGCTTGCTGCGGGATTTCCGTACCCAGCACTGGGAGTGAATACGAATGCATGCTCATTCCCTGGCAGGGTAATCACGTTGAGGTAGTTGGGCTGAAATTCGGCGCGGAGGACTGTGCCGGCCTGTACGGAACGATAGTGGTTGTCAAGATCTCGTCCGGTCTCACCCCCGTAAATGCGGACATGGTGATCGGGGGGGCACCTAGTTGCCAACCTACTACATAGCTCCCGCAAGTCTATCCTTCCAAAGGGAGCATATCCCCATGTCACGAGAAGAAGGATTGGTCGCAGGTCAAGCACATACGGCGCATTACCCTCCGCAAGCAAGAAAGACGTTGTGAAAAGACTGTCCCTGACTGGCCTGGTCTGGGATTGGGGGCGAGGCCGGGACAAGCGTAAAACTGCCCGATGTCAGGCCAATCTCTTCGGCTGCCGCAGTGCTGTCAACCGCAAACACATCCGCTGGTACGGCCGCAGCGCGGCATTGTCCATTCGATAGAATTAGACCAATTCCAGGTCGTTCTCCGGGGAGAAAGGGGTTACAATCCCACTCTCGGGTGCAATACAGGAGGTTTCTGAGGTCAACTGCTGGAGGGGCTTCACCTGTCCGACGGATGGTAAAGAGATCCCCTTCGCTCGGAAAGACGGCTGTGCCGGATGGGATGGCCCAAGGGACGTCCTTGATAAATACCTGGACGCTTAACCTTTCGGAGGCAAGCCCTGCCAAACCAAGTATGTCATCCCTGGTGCACCTCGCTGGTATTAGATTGGCGAAAATACCACACGGATGTACCTGATTGTCGATTAGCATGGCAACACCTGCATAAGTCCAGCGGGGAACTGCTATTACACATGCTTGTTGTGCGCGGGGCTGAGGGAAGACAGCAATTAGTCGCGGGCTACGCCTCTGCGCGTCAGCCTGGCGCATTTGGCCGACAGTCTCCAATGCCTCAGCTGCGCCGCAGCCAATCGGCAATCTCGGGAGGACAAGCTCCGGCCAGTACTCTTGCGCAAAAACAAGGAAGGGCACGGCAACGCATCCGTCGGCTGACGAAGCGGTCCCAGTGGGCTGGATCGTCGCCTGATTATGGTCTTCTTCCTGACGCCTGGGATCAGTGGGATCTTCAGCGCCTTCAATGGTTCCCTGTTCCGAAGCAGAGCTGGCGAGTTCGCCGGTGCCCGGTGCCGCGACTCGGCGAGGCTCCGTGGCCCCTCTGACAAACCTCACGATGACTACCTGTCCTGAGTGGAGGTGTATCGTGCCATCATCCTGCACCCGTACATCGAGCTGCACAGCCCTGTCTCGTGGGGGGCTTCTGCCAAGGAGCTCTAAGAGACGTCGGAAAGGCACTGTGTTGTCCCGTAGGCAGATGGTTCTCCAACCGCGTAAAATGGGGCGGCAGTCAAGGAGAGCGAGGGTGTCATATCTGCCCGTGCCAGTAGAACCGGCCTCGCTAACAGCGAAGACATTGTGGCACCTAAAACCGAAAAGGTCGACATCATTCGGCGGGGGTCGTGCAATATGCACGTTCAGAGCCTCAGTGGGCACCCCGGCAACGCGTGCAAGTCCTGTCCGATGCTGTAGTGGTTGGCAGGGATCAATGGTATGAAGGTGGTAAGAGTTACCGTGGACGACACAGCAGACATTGGGGTCTTCAACACCTGGCTGAAAGGAGTCCCACCGGAAAGAAGCGTCTCTCCGAGTGTCGGCCAAGGCGGCGGTTCTGCCGCAGCAGGTAGGAAGGAGATGAGTGCTCCAGGGTACAAGTGGATAGGCATTTCTCCAACAAGGGGGGCCTCATCTAATCCAACATACACGTCAACTGCAGCGTCATGCGGAAGTTGGGCGATGAGCAGGATTTCGTGCCGGGCAACATAATCGGGAGCCTGTGCGGTGAACAGTCTGCCGTCCCAGAGAGTGAGATTAAAGCAGTGACCATGCTGGTCTGCAGACCACGCGGGCCCAGCAAGGTAGACTATATTACCCGGAACCGGCTGGGGGATGACATCAAGGAGGGCTGGAAAGGAGAGGCGGTTGGTGAGCGATCTTGCATCGCTGACGAGGCGTCTGGTGTCATCAACGATTGTTGGGACCCGGGTAAGAATACTCACGGTCTCTGCAAGATACCCCTCCTTCAAGATGATACAACCAATCGTGGTAAAAGACTCGCCTTCATCATCGAGCGAGTACGTGTCATCGAGAGGGTCCGGCTCAAGGACCTCATCAATCCAGTTTGGAGTTGGGTCCCGAAGCCATCTGCCTCCAAGGCCGAAGGTCAATTTCCCGAGGTGCTGGTTGGCGGCAGGGGTCTTGCCTCTTGGCTCCGATAGTAGCTTGTTTTGTCTTTCGGCCGCAGGGGGAGGGAGGGTCTGAATCTGAACGCGCTGATCTTGCACCGCAAAGGGTAAAGTCCTTGGTGGAATCCCGAACCAACTCCCTATCTCCCCTGGAGCTAGGCATGTATACCTGCCAACGAGAGAACAAAGTTTCTTGAACAGGATTCCTATGCGAGGAGTCCCAGGAAGGATGAGAGCATGGGTCCCATCCTGAGTCGATGTGAATTTCCGGCCAAGGGCAGGGTGTGCTCCGCGGGAAAGGTCAAAGGCCGTCGTTACAGGGCAGGGCCTCGTTCGACCTTGGCTGCCTTCATCGCCTGGCCTGCTCTCGCCTGCCTCAGATGGTGAGGATGCCGGCTGCCGGGCGTGCAGCCCGGTGTCGCTAAATTCATGCTCATCCCGTTCCTCGCCAATTTGGTCTATTGGATGACCCCGGCTACTGCCTGGGCCGGACGACTGGTCTCCGTCCCGCTCTTCATTCGGGTAGTACCCGAAGATAAAGACAGAGCCTTCGGGCGAGTATTCCCCATTTGTGTGAGGAATTCGGGAAAAAACGATGTGATGCAGTGGAGGCGAATGCAATCCAAGCCAATCTGCGAATCCAAGCGGGTCGTCAACCTCATCAGTGTATACAAAGGCAAGACGTCCATTGGCCGGTCTGCCGTCGAGAAAGAGAAGCCTACTCCTCCGGCCCGGCTGCTCTTTGACAGGAAAGGTGGCCAAGACTCCTCTGCAGGCATGGCCATTTGAGCAAACATCGTTCAGCTGGGCCTCATATGGTCGAACGAATAGGGCATCATCCCGAGGTCTATCGACAAGATCGGCAACCCTAGTTGCTAAGCAGGGCGATAGCGGAGATCCGATGTCGAGCAGTGTGTGTTGGTCGCCATGCAGTACCAAGAGTAGGTCCTCCAGGGTGTTGCGGGGAACTACAGGGTCCTCCAACCATGGGACAGGCCGACTGAATCGTGGTGCCAAGGATTCAAACCAATCTGGTGGGGTCCCAAAGGCTCGGAATTGAAGAACCCAACCCTCGGCTACAAAGAAATCTTCAGCATCGGTCTGGGGGTGCGTGGCCCCGGCAACGTAGAGGCACCATGGTCTGTCGCAAAAGCGCTCAGCTTCCTGTCGGCATTGCCAGTAGGAGAGCGGGCTAGAGACAACTTTGGCGAAAATTGGACCTCCAATATGATGCAAGTCAAAAAGAACAGTGCATCGACCGGCAGGTTTGTGCCAGGCAGGTACAAGGATGACGGAGCCAAAATCCCTGCCGATCTGCGGCTGTGTTGCAACCAACCTGTCAAAGAACGGAGGCAGCCGCTCCAACAGCGAATCAGCAAGGTCTTGCAGGGCCTTGTCCTCACTACATGGGAGCTTGACCTGACGCCGCACAATGATGTCTTTGTAGCCGGGTGTGTGTACCTGGAAGGTGCAGGGCGTGAGGATAACGTCCGAGACCGACATACAGCCAACTTTACGTATCCTAACGTCCCTGTAGGACGGGGCTTGCGGTGCGGTATGCAGATCTGTGGCAATAGCGTTGACGGAGGCCGCTGTATGAGCTGCCTTCTGCGTCCTAGCCTCGGAGAGGCTACCATCATCTTCCTGGGTCAAAGCGGGGATAGGCGTCTCCCCGGCATCTCCGTGGGCTGGATGTTCACCACCCCTGGGTGAACGACTGCGAGGAGATCCACCTGGATCTGACAGGGGGGTCTGTGGTGGAGTATGCGAACAAATGGAGGTGTCGGATTGGCTATCATCACTTCCTACCGGACCTGAGTTCATGCTGTGCACCCGAGGGCTGTAGTCGCTGTCTGGCGTAGCCTGGAATGACAGGACCTCACCTGCTGAGACCTCTACGTAATACCCGTTTTGGGCCTTCCCTACAACTTCAATGTCGACCCCTTGCGGGAGCTCTTTGTCGAGTGACTGAAGAACCGTAGGAAGGTGGAGCATATTGGAGTATTGGTGCCAGCTAAAGGGTCTCACTCCAAGTGGCCGAAAGTCTAGGAAAACCGAGAAACCTGAATCAGTTGGCGCATCAGCTCCAGGCATTGTTGGGGGTAGATCAACAAGCGTTGCAAGACCCCAGCACTTACGCCCATGCAGGCAAAGGTCGGTGATCGGTGGATTCGATGCAAAGTCGATTCTATCGCATGCAGCAGTCGTCCAGTAATATCAGCGGCAAGCGCGTGCATGCAGTCTGCATCGAGCTGATCTCCCTCAATGAACCATCGTTTCGCCTTGTATAGCAGGCAGAAGCCTTTCTTCCCCTCAGAAGGCTCAACATCAGAAGAGCTCTTCCATCGGCTTGGGTCATTCAAGAGTCTTGCCTGAGAGGGCCCCTGTCTGTGAAAATGGTGCTCTTCGCATACGGTCAAAAGGGTGCCATGTGTGAGGAGCAGTGCTTCATCGACTGGGTGTGGGGAGCGATTAGTTCCAACGAACAAGTCAACCTGAGAGGTGCCTGCAGGAAGCATCGGACACATAAAGCGTGCCCAATCTGAGAAACTAAGCCTCTCCGGGAGCGTGATTGCGAAAATAGCACCCCCTGCCGGCTGCAGGTCTACGACCACAGAGGCCTGGCCAAGGCCGTCCAACGCACTCGAGTGGGCAATGAAGGTCATGATGCCTGGATGCGGCGTGGGTTCGACAGGCGAGATATTGTCGAGAAGTTCTAGAGGAAGCTTGGCGGCGGTGTCACGAATAGAATGTTGCACTTCCTCAAGGGTTACTCCAATGGGTATCTCTAGGTCGACGACGCTGGTCTGAAAGTGCGGTGCCATTATCGCTGCCCCGAGTGTCGAAATGGGACGTCTAGTCGTTGCTATGTTATCCTCCTGATCCGGAAGCTGCAAGGTCTGGCGGTCAATTCCGTCCGTCCTATCAGGACGTATGCCACCCCGGGTATCCTCCTCTGCAGGGACGGAGAGGAATTCGACAGCAAGGTCTGTGATCTGTGGCCCGATGGTGTCAGGATCTCGCACAGCACCGACGCAGTCCGGGAGGCTGAGAAGGGCAACAAAGGCAAACAACGCTCTAGACCACAGCGGGGGGCCTTGCGGAGGCGGAGCCCTTCTTGTAGCTCTATAGGGCCTCCAGTCACCGGCGGAGGCAAGGGGGAGCAAAAGATGTCCTCCCCTCACGGGCAGACAGGAGATTATCCACCTGCCAAGCGGAGACTGGTGAAAGTGAAAGCCTCGAGCTAAAATAGACAGGCAGACACTAAACACTGATCCGCAGAGACACAGAAGAATCGCGGTGGACTGATGCACGAGCCAAGTCAACCAGAACGGGGTTGCGTGCTGCTCAATCCCAACCAAACCAGTGGACGTCCCTGAGCCACCGATACGTCTCTTTGGCACTGGAATGGTAGGAGAGCCGAAAAGAAAATGCGGGTCCCCGAGAGATGAAAAACCCCCACAGATGAAGACACTGGGATTGTGCTGTTGTCGGATGGGCCTCGCTCCTGGACATCAGTGCTGCACTTCGGTCGCCTACCTTCCCGACCCTTCTTAGTTTCGGTTTAGGCCCAACCCCTTTTAGGGTTCTTTGGGCTAGACAAGGGCCTGTCTCCGACCTGGAGCCTAAGAGGCGCATCGGTGGCGCAGGGGCGCCCTCCAATTCGCTGGCAGGTCCCTTTCAACGGCATTGCCCTCAAATTGCCTACAAGGAGGCCGTGCAAGTTGCAGAATCCGGAGAAATGGCAGCCATCCGTGTTCAGGCCATCCTGAATGGCACCGAGCTTCCGGTGATAGAAGCAAGTGCGACGAACGACGATGGCTCCTGGGAGAGGCTGCTTCAGGAGGACGAGGAGGCCCCGGACACAGAGGCCTTCCAGGAGGCGCTCATGGCGGTCAGATTGTTGAGGCAACAGGGTGTGCTTCATCCGAAGGCTCACTATATGCAGATCGACACGGATCGCAGCCATGCACCACCACTGGCAAGATCGAGCCAGGCGGCAGCACCATATGTCAATCCGGACGGAGATCGGCATCAACGAGACGCGGACAAAGCGCCTTATCTCACCTCGCCTTCCACGAGACTAGGCGCGGCTCTACCAGGAGGAGAAGCCATCAACCACACAGCGAACCCAGCGCCTCCAGTGGTGGCGCCCGCTCTTGGAGAACCTCCGGGCCTTACGGCCACCGACATGCGTGTCGAGACCCCTTCGCCGGGTCAGCAGCAGCTGGCAGCGAAGCTGGAGGTAAAGCGCCAGAGCACGAGATCTGCTTTGGCGCCCTTCGGTCGAGTACTCTCGGAGGGAGTCGAATCAGGGCATGGCAGCTTGGGGCTAGTGGACGACGACCACGAGCCTCTCGAACGCGAAGTGAGGCAGGCGGACGGCCAAAGTCTACAGGATCTGGGCTGATTCTTGTTCGACGAGGCAGTGTCCTCTCGAGGTCCTTCCTTATCCAGCTAGATTGGCCAGATGCTTTGCACTTGGTACGTGCGCTGCACTGTTGCCATGATGGTGGAAGAGGTTCCGGATCTCGTGTTGGCAAAGGCCCCGGTTTCTCACTTGAGCCTTGTACATATGGGGAAGATATGTACAGGATGTGCCCTTTCCGAGGCTCCCCTGCCCGTTTTGCCGTGTCCTGCCCTTCCTATGACGCACGAATTGGATACATATCCTGCCTTGGATTTCCGAAGGTCCCCCTTTTGTCATGGACCCAGAGTGGTTTTGACCTCCTTCGGTTCTGGAGGTTCATTGCCTCTCGGGTCCTTTTCTCCTCTGCTTGTCTGGCATGGCCCAGACGGTCCATGTCCGCCTCGAACTGCTTCTTCTGTTTCAAAAAGTCCGCCTTGAACTTTTCCTTGAACTTCTCGGACTGCTTCTCCCGAGTCTGTCTCTCCTCCTTGATTTTCCGGAGTCTGGCTTCCGCTTTGCGTGAGGTCGTAAGCTCCTTCTGGATCATTTGGGTCCTGGATGGCCCAACCCCTGAGCTCGCCGACGATGTCTGTGTTCTTGCAGTAAGCCAAGTGGTCCCGGCCTGCTGTGGCGGCTCCTCGTTCAGCTCCATCTGGTCGTAGCGATGGGCCGGCTGTGAGGCCTTCTTGGGGGAAGGCCAGGCTCCCTGCCAGACATGCCAGGAACGTCCACGCGAACCCTGTTGTCCTTGTCCTGCTTCCCACTGTCCATGGCTGCCATCTTGCCATGGCTGTCGTCGACGGCCTCCACCCATAGGTGCCGGACGCAGCTCTCGGGATAGCGGGCGTGAACGCAGCTCTCGGTAACGGGGCTTTGTATGGTGCTGCTCAAGCAGCAGTAGAGACCTCAGTGGTGGCTTCCTGCCAGCAAGCCTGCAGATACGGATTGCTCTGCGGGCTTTCGATCGGGCAGCTCTTTGGCGTCGGTGCCAAGGAGGTGAAGCAGGCGGAATGGCGGGACGTGCTGTCTTAAGCACTGTAGTCTTGGGCAATGCTCTCTAAGAGCTCGATCCCAGACGCCTACATACATACATACATACATACATACATACATACACACACACATACATACATACATACATACATACATACATACATACACACACACACACACACACACACGTATACATATGAGGCCATGCTGTTGTTCCCTGATTGTGGTAGTTTTGGTTTAGCCATTGAAAGAAGGCAGCTCAGGATGTGACGCACCATGTCGCGGCTGACGAAACGGAGGGAAGTGGAAGTGCTGAGGATACGCCGAAGGCAGGGGAAGAGTTTACGGTGTAGACTCCTGGGTTTGAGCGTTTCAGGAAGTGGGGTTTATCAAACCTCGAAAGTCCGGATTCAGTTGCAGAGATGTATGCATTATGCATCAGGACCCACACCGAATTCCTAGCAGACCAAACCCACCACCCGAACACCGCCAGACATCATGTAGAAGCCCCTGAATAATTCATATCACTACTGTTTAGGGTTCCGTGCCTACTTTAAGTATAGTTTACTGTACCCCAACCCTTTTCTTATTATTATCCACAAAAGGGGCCCTGTGTTGGATACTCAATACCTGGCGCCCAGCCATCCGAAATCCTGAGGAAGTCGAAGGGGGAGAAGCTCTGAAGTTGTCGGGCTCCTTCAAAGAGACGGTCACCATGTAATGTAGGGGCCGGAGGAATTCGAGTAGGATTCTGAGGTATATGATACTATAAACATAGTAGGGAACCGCCAAAATAGTAGAGGTAAGTATTGAGGCCCCTATATTAAGTAGGGCCCTTTCCAAAAGAGTATCTTATTGCAGCAACTTCGGCTACTTTTCGGTTATTCCTGATTTTAAACCAGAGTCTCCAGTCATCTGAAGCACTACAGAATTCGATTCTCACGCTTCGGGTTTCCCAGTGCCGTGACTTCGTGAACACCTTCTTTTGCAGGCCAACCCCAAACGAGTGCGCCTGCATCATGTGGACTTTGCCCGCATCGCCTGCGTGGGGGGCCCAGCAGAAATTTTATAGGGGCATTAATGATGACCTGTACTATTTAGGGCGTTCCTTATCAAAAATGTAGTATAATGTACTCCAGAACCCTATTCTAATCCTTAAGCCCCCTACATTAGTCCACTAGCCATGCTGTTGTGTCTCTGCTTCAGATCTAGGGTTTCCAGATTTCAGGTTTGGCTCGCGGCAGCAACTTCAGGGTTTAGGGTTTTGGGGTTAGGGTAACACGAGGCTTGAGGTTTAGAAGGCAGAGCCGCAATTGGTGGCTACTGTCATTTCTGCAGCAATGATTTCCTTTCAGCTTATCTCTGAACTCATAGCGACGCTTACTATACTTCCTGAAGTAGGCTGTACTACCCCATCCCCTACCACCCTTAAGGTCCTTATCTCTGAGCTGTAACTCATACAGTCCCAGTTCTGCGCACGAGCCACGTGAGTCGAAAGACCTACTTCTGCTAGAGGTTTCACAGGGGTTTCACCAGACTCAGCCCTGAGCGTCTAGGTTTTTGGGTCACAGGCAAACCTTGCACTTGGGTAGTTCTCTAAATTAGGGCCCCTTTTAGGTCCCCGATATAGTACGGCACCCTTATAAAAAGGAGCCAAAAGGGACCCTAGTTTTGAGAACTACCCACTTTGAGTTATTCTCTTGTATTATCCGGCTCAAGCCTGGAGTAAAGAACCGACCTTCCAAAGAGTTGAAGTCGCATCAGGGCTTTAAAGGGTTTGGGCTTAGGGGTTTAGGGTTTAGGGTTCAGGGATTTAGGGTTCAGGGTTTTGGGTGTAGGGGGGTTAGGGTTTAGGATGGTTGGATTTACAGCTTTTGTAGCTTCGTGGGTTGGGGTGTAGAGGTTTCGGGAGAAGCGGCTTCCAGTGCAGAGCTTCTACGCGGGGAGTTTCCCAAAAACAGGCCTGAACCTGAAGACAGGACACGTTTGTCTACCTCACGTAGCTTATGGATTGAGCCAATTTTCATCACACTTGCCTTATCATGTGGCGGCAGAGGGGTTTGACATTTCAGAGTCCAGATGCCGTTCAACTTTGAATCCAGTCTCGAATCCAAGGCAGCTTAGGGCTTATGGGACTCCACGAACCCAGAAAACGCCGAAACCTGGACGCGGGTAAACGGAAATGGACGGAAGCCGTCAACTTGCCTATCAGCTCTGATGGAGATGGCTTCATGCAAGTTCGAATCCAGGTGCGGTTTTTGTCGACCTGACGACACACCGAAGAGTATCGAAGAGTCTTCTCTGAAAGCAACTTTCCATTTAGAGTCACAGGTCCTCCTTGATCCCGGATGCGGGTTTCTAGGCCCTGAATATTCAACTGGCAAGTGTTCGTGCAAAGGAGCCAAGATCCAACAAAGATTCCACAATCCCTCAACGTGCAAAATCGTGCATGTGCAAAAATGCAATCGTATTCGTGCATGCATAGCTGCATCGTGCGGAATTCACCAACTCGAGACTTTAGAGCATGCCACAGTGTGGAGGCCTGGGCTGGTAGCAGAAAGCCCAGAATTTTGGAATGAAGAATCTGCAGTCCGCTATGCCTAGGTCCAGAACCCAGATTCGAGTTTTAATGCTTAAAACTTTAAAATCAACCCTTTCATCTCGCAGACATGCCGTGCATAAGCCCGGAGCCACCAAAATCACAAGAAGCGGCACCTTAGCAATAGCATATACGTGAAAAGATCATGTCTTGGTCGGGTTCGTGCTCTTCAAATGTGCCTCAGGGAAAAAACTTGGAATGGTTGTTCGTGGCAGCTGATTGTTGCCCTGGGACAACTCACCAAGCCACATTCTAAAGTGACAGTCTTGAAAGGTTCTCGTAGGCTGGCGCTGCAACAGACCCTAACCTTTGCAGTGCAATCTAATAGCAAGTCGTTTTCGCCGGCACAGAGAAACCAAAACCGGGCAGACCGATGTCTAAACAGCGATCAATGAACCCCAGGGGTCAAGGCATGCACATCGTAGTCTTTCGATCCCATCAGGTGGCGTGTGTGGTGAGTGAACATAGTGGCGGCAGTGAGTTCTCAGCGCACAACTGGTTGTGGGTTCAACAGTGTCTTGGCGCAAGCAGAGTCTTGTCGGGTGACCAAGTGAAAGAGCACTTAAGATGGTCGGCCGAGGGGAACAGCTGAGACTGTAGTCGTAGAAGAAGTAGTAGTTGTTGTAGTGGGTCGTAGTAGTTGCAGCAGCAGCAGCAGCAGCAGCAGCAGCAGCAGCAGCAGCAGCAGCAGTAGTACGGCCATTGGTACTGATACTAATCCTAGTAGGACTACTAGTACTAGTACCATTACTTAGCTAGGAGTTAGCCAGTTAGTAGTAGCAGCAGTAGCAGTAGTAGTCGCAGTAGTGGTGGTTCCGGCTTTGCCGTTTGTCGTTTCTCATGGCTTCAGGGTTCAATCCCCAAGTATTCTTGTCCACGCCTGAAAGCCCATTCGGCAAAGACCTTGAGCTTGACTCGCTTCAGAATTCGATGAGGTAACAGCTAAACCAGGCACGCAGCACCCATTAGGCTGTGGAGTACACGTGTTAGTTAGTTGTGTTTTTTGCACGTTTGGGTTTTGATGCTGAGGTGTTGGGGTTTATGTTTTTCGGTTTAGGGCTTTGTGGATGTGGGTGCAAATGCAGGGTTGGGCTGTTCATTCCATAACGCCACAATTGTCATACAAGACTACGGTTCATTGCTGGATACCGAGCTTCGACATCTTTTTCGTTTTAGGGTCTTGGGAGTAGCGATCAAAACCGAAGCTCCTTGAAAACGGCACGGCTTCGTGGTCCAGGGCTGGGGATTGTGCCAGCGCGATTTCAGGTTAACGCCAAGGTAGGTCGAAGCTGTAGGAGTGCTTTTGCATCCGAAGCCCTCAACCCTGATCTCTGCACGTTTTCCGAACAGCCTGTCGGCCGCCAGGTGGGTGGTACCGTTTCTTTACTTGGTCAGTGGTGTCGCGCCTTGAAATTGGGGTTCGGGGTTCAGGTTCTCAGGCTGCAGGGTCTGAGTCTTAGGGTTCAGGTATCGAAGTTCAAGATGCCAGAAAAGCATGAAGCATTCCCAGCTCCTGTTTGCCGGTATGGCTTTCCCAGCATTGAAGCTGCTGTTGATATCGAATGGAGTAAAGGAGTCAAGATGATTTAGGAAGCCAACGTAGGAGGTACGAAGGTTGGATCGACGTTACCTGCGAACACCTTCCCCACATGACAGAGTCTTCGTGACATCTTTACAGCAGGAGAAGCCTGATCCCTCAACGCTGAGCCCCAAAATCTCAACCCTCAGCCTCAAACTGAAGAAGCATGGAGGGGCCCTTGGCCTTTTATGGGCATCCTCATTGCTAAGCTTGGGTTCCATTGTCGGAAGGACAGTTCCGTGGCTCCAGGCGCCCCCTCCACCAACTACACTTGCTCTAAAACATCTTAAGAGCAAATCCGTTTTACTCGGTATTTACAGCACTTTCGTCATGTGCGATCATCATAAGCAGCCTCAAAATCGACTTGCCGAGCTTGCAAACTCGGCCTCTTGATTTTGGACTTGCTTCTGCGGCGGATGGGGGTGCGGGGTGGGGGGGTGGGGGGGGTGGGATGATGACGACAGTGTTACGCATACACAACCAACAGTATCACCACAAGAGCCATTTTACTCAGTATTTACTATATAGTTGCCACCCCTACTTCTGGACTGTGCGTCTTAAACTTTGAGTCTCGAACGGCTTGCAGCGAAAACTCGATATTGGGTGGGGGAAAGCTTTTCCTCGGTATTTACACTACTTTCGCACGCAACTCGGCTTTTAATTACTCGGTATTTACAGTACTTTTGGTCATGTTGGTGATGAAAGGTGATGAAATGTGTTTGCTTTTTGGTGATGTTGGTGATGAAATGCGTTTGCTTTTTTCGTAAGCACACAACCCAGCTTTTACTCAGCATTTACAGTACTGTTGGCGATGTTGGTGATGACAGGTGATGACCTGTGCTTGATCTTTCGTGATGTTGGTGATGAAATGTGTTTGCTTTTCTTCGCGATGTTGGTGGTGATGATGTTGATGACAATGGGGTAGTGTAGTTGGTAGGGGGGGCGGGGGGTGGCTAGTTGCAGTAGTAGTAGTAGTAGTAGTAGTCGTCGTCGTCGTCGTCGTCGTAGTCGTATTCGTAGTCGTAGTCGTAGTCGTAGTCGTAGTCGTAGTCGTAGTCGTAGTCGTAGTCGTAGTCGT